>JALRMI010000543.1:0-15637 GCA_026120165.1 Leptosphaerulina australis
ATGACACTGCCGCTGCGTTCGGCGGTAGATCACACCACAAAACATAGCCACATAGGACCCTAGTGGTCGCAGTTACAACACCAACGAACAACAAAAACATAGGAAACAATTCGGCTCTGAGGGCAAGAGGGCAAACTTGAATACACCGAAGGTCGATCATTGGGGGGAAGTTAAGGTATTGCAGCCGCAAAACACGAGGCAAGGTGCCTCCACGAGACTTAAAGCATTGTTTTCAGAGTACAATCATTGTCTAGATGCACCGATAGGTTAATTTAGATAGTGGTCAAAGGGAAACAGTAGGCCCCTGGGGACAGATGGTTCTTGTAAACAAGAATGAAGTGGGACGGCGTGACATAGCGTCTACGCCGTGTCGGCTGTCTGCCAAGCCTGCTAGCCGGGCATAGCTGCGGATAAATCGCGGCTGAAACCGAGTGGGAATCAATGAATGAATGAATGATATGATGTTAATGTAAATTACAGTGTTGACACCGTGGTGCGACTGTGTTAACCCCCTATAGAGGCGCGTATTGGTAACCAAACGTTGATGCTAGCCCGCACCACGTGAGAGCAGTGACCAAGAACTATAATCATCTTTCCGAATACACGATTGTGATCGTGATCCCCGCATAAGTCGATACACGGTTGTGACCGTGATCGCTGCCCATCCCTTCCTCTCTACTCTCTTAAGCCGCAACACCACCCTCCAGCAAGGTGCAGATCGCGTTACCTCCCGGACCTATCCAAGTAGGACCCGAGAGGATATGCCGACAATCTTCTAGCTGACTGTAGCAGCCGGCTCCATCTGGGGTATCGCCCTTTCGCCTGTATCCAAGAATCCTAAAATGGTTTGGTTTTACGGAGCCGTCTGTATTACCTCGTTCACTGCCGGAACTGCATTATATTTCTGGTTCGAGGAGTCGATCCATAACGTGACGGAGGTAGCTGGACAGGAATCTATGACTGAAGTACCGGATGACAAGGCGCTGGATAACAGCTCTATTCAAAATAAGAAAACGACTGTCAAATCCAAGAAACTTGAAGCTCAGCAACTGAAATATCATTTTCTATATATCTTTGGGGAGATGGGCCAAACGACTCTTTTACATAATCATCAAGCCACTCTATGGTTCACTCTCACGGGCTAACGGGATAGAAAGACCATATCCAGAGAACAGGCCCAAGGGATCCACTGCACCTTTGATTTTTTGAAGCTTTGAAAAGTTTTTACCATATAACCTTGAGCTCCACTCCCTCATGCTGAGCTCAGAGTTGACGTAGTTGACAAAGCTACGAAGAGGGGCTGACTTCTTTAGCGAGCTCTCGAATGGTTGGAGTAGATTCTGCATGTACGCGACACCATCGCTTGGCCAAGTGCCTCCACTCGCGACACCATCTACACGGACCAGCCAGAGGTTATTGCCGTGCGCGAATGCGTGATCACTGTCAGCGATGTTGCGGCTGACTCCGCCCCAGAGATCGATAAAGCCAGAACCGGTAAGGTCCGTACGGTTGAGAGAATGGTAGCTATTGAGCAGCGCCTTTGCATGCTCCAATGTGAAGGGATGGTTGTTCGTCGTCGTCCAGGATTGCACAAGTGAAGAGCGACCACCGAGCGAGCCACCAGTGGGCAAGTTCATACCGGCACCGGTGGCAGTCACCTCGGATTCCCAAAAGGAAGGAATCACTGTCTTCTTCAGGCTGATTGCAGGAGCCACAGTCTGCAACGCGTCAACTAGCGGCGCGAAGACACTGTCAAAATCTTTTACATCGCCGTAAAAGAAGCCAGCTGATGCAAAGTTGGCCAGTGAAAAGCGCAGAGACAGCTCATCTGGCGCTTGTCCATCAAGCACCCACTTTTGGATCGCCAGAAGAGCAGCAGACCCCGTATCTGTGTCAACCTCACCAAGTTCAAGTGAATAGCTGACAGCTCCATCATGAGGAAGCTCATATGTCTTCGTTGTAGCAGAAAGCACGACGCCTAGGCTAGGTCCAGCGCCCTGGGCCGCCCAGAGAAGATCAGAACCCGGGCCTGCCGTGACGATTGATCCATTGTAGAGCATATATTCGACAGAGACCAGGTTATCCGCAGGTATTCCCAGGAACCTGCTTGTGGTTCCAAAGCCTCCGCCCATGCTACTGCCTGCTAGACCGACATGGGAACCTCGTACGTGGGGAAAGTGACGACGGTGATTGTCCCAGAGAAACTTGGATGTTGGACCGACGTTTGCACCTCCGCCGAACGTCAGCTGGTTCGTGGTGTTGTCAAAGCTGAGCCCTACGAACGTGCTCATATCGACGACAAGGTTGCCAGGAGCACCAAAGCTGTAGCCCTGGAAGGAGTGCCCACGACCGAGAACCGACACTTTAACTGATGCGTTCCGAGCACACGCTAGAGCTAAAGAAACATCATTTCTGTTTTGTGGAAAAGAGACGGCTATGGGCTCTCGCGGAAGTCGAAACTGGAAGGCAGCCGTGTCGTTGGCCCACCTATCGTCCGTTGATATGGTGGACTCCACACCTCCTTTGGAAAGACATGATTGGATGCTGTTCGCTTTGCCAATTTGGCCCAGTGCTATTGGTGCAAGGCACAGCAGTCCAAGAAGACTGTGTTTGTATGTGTCTGAGGGCGCCATAATTTGAGAGCTTTAATAGGTGACGGTGGGAATAAAGAGAGGTCGATGTTGAAAATATGATTTTAGTCCTCTAGAAGACTGTGATTTCTAGTGCTAAACTTGACGATAGATTGCTATCATCATGGAGGATTTCAGCTCTTAAGGGCACTTCCCCAAGAACACAACCCTTAGCGTAATGACCGTTGCGGCTCTACTCTCACACAAAGACCAAGTGGACAACACGGCGCTCGCGCATCGATTGGTTGATCAGTTTAATTTCAACGCCAATCAAGGGCCTAAGACTATATGTGATGAATCCTCGGTGCGTTTTTTTCGGCGAGCAAGCATGATAGATTGTACCGCCTGCCTAGTGCGACATCAGCCAAGCCTAGGCTGTTCCACCGACCTTCTGAAATGAGGTTTTAAACATGCGGAATAGGTATCTGCCTCAATTCCATCATACTGGATCAAATTCTGCAATTAAAGCTGTGTATCTTATCTGATCTCAAAACGGTCGACCAATCCTTCGT
Source organism: Leptosphaerulina australis (assembly GCA_026120165.1). Lineage (NCBI taxonomy): Eukaryota > Fungi > Ascomycota > Dothideomycetes > Pleosporales > Didymellaceae > Leptosphaerulina > Leptosphaerulina australis. Next base: position 3,143 of record JALRMI010000543.1, read on the forward strand.
CTAGTGACATTCCTGTTGCGGCGAAAAAGCCGGCGCTTCTCGAATTTTGTGGTCCAAAAGAGATTACCACACTATCCAAGTCATTGCGCAATACAATGTCCTGACTAGGTTATCTGTATCTTCTTAGCAATGGTTCAGTAGTTGAATGTGTTGTCAAGGGGTAATCTCTACACAATGGCAGTACATTGAACAAAGGTGCGCTGGATTTAGGAAGGACCTCTGTTTATGGACTATCTCCTTTTCTCTGGAACTTTCACATGCTTCAAGACTTCTGGATAAATGAGATGGATGCACGCTTTGCAGCAGCCTCAGAAGGTTCCATTCTTGATCGAGCGCAGACTGCTGTATGAACAACAACCCTACCAGCACGACTTCAGTTTCCAAAGAATTGCCGCAGAGTCGTCGATCTAGTTGCTAAGAGGCGAATTTGAGGTTGATCATTTCCAAGCGTTTCAACATCGCAGAGCTTTTCGTTCGATTTAGTCCTGTAGGCTCGTCTACTTCTACATTAGTAGTAAAACTGCGGTCGAAAAATCTTGCTTTCAACCACCAGTTACCTTAATGACTCTCACGGGTTGCCTCTTCTTGACGACCTTCTAAGACATGATATCACGGTCTAAGTGAAAGTACTGATGCGTTTGAACTGTGTAGCACAGACCATTTTGTTCCTTGGGTTCCGAGTAAAGGCAAAAAGCACGATGTCTTGTCACAATTACTATTATGTACAGAGGTGACGTGACTCATAGGTAGTGGCTATCAGCGGTGACCTGGCAAAATCATGGACACGTTGCGATTATGAACTCAGTGAAGCTGCGAACACATGGCCATTTGGATTACATGCTGTCACTAAAGTGCAGATATGAGAAGTGTCATAGATGATGGATTGTCCGTCCGGCTGAGCCGGATGGGAGTGAGTATATATGCTGAGGGGACTATAGATCATGTGACCATAGAGCAACACATGCGGGTCTGAATTTGAAGTGATGCGCATCAGACGGTCTGTGTTGGCATGTTCGAATAGTATGTCAAAAGTAGTTATTGGGAAGTGAGATAGAGGACAGGCGCTTGATGAGTTCAAGTGGGTTAACCGCTCGCCAAGCAGCATTCATCTACAAAGGGTACCGTACCTGTGTCCAGAGCGTACACCTCAGCGAACATCCGGAATCATAGAACAGACCACTCCGATAGCCCACAATTGGTTCACAACACATTTTGTCTTTTCACCTGGGCACTTGTCAGTTCACGTGCATTCCAGTTTCGAACACGTCCAAATAGGAAAATCGGCATACAACACATTGATGTTTAGACAAAACGAGCTTACCAAGAGTACGCACTGCCTTGCTTGTCGAGAAATGGACTGCCGGTCTTAGTCTAACACTGTGAACATGTTCATACACCCGTGTACACCATGTACTGAATTATACGATGCGTGGCCTCATATATCTACCGTATAAAACGAATCTCTTGAACCCATTCTAAAGCTTTCCAGTGGCCAGATGCAAGATCAAGTGTCAGATGAGATCCACGTGACGACTCTACTTAAAGAGACAACACACGGAATATAGATAACACAATACATACCCTATTTACACTCTCCACACACCACCCAACAATATCCCAGCGCATAAGAGGTCTCAGTAGCGTACGAAGAGATATTGGATATCGTTTCGATAGACGTTTGGTGTCCATGTCCTAATAGCCATCAAGTAGTGTAGCTGTAGTCAATCCGGGTCTTTGGTTCGAATAGAATTTCTCGAAATTATTGCTAGCCACTTTGATCATCCTTGACACAAGCGCTGGTCGCGAGCGAGTGTTTTCAGAGACTGGTAGCATAATGGAAATGGCTAACAGACTACTGGCGGCACGCGGTGCTGGTCAGGTTGGCGTCCACTGGCCACGCAACTTTGTCAAGCGAACAGACAGTCTTAAAACGCGTTTCAACCAAGCGTACGATAGGCAGAGGGCTCTGTGCGAGGATCCAGTCTTAATTAAGGGTTGGTTCGAGCTTGTAGAGTAGACAAAGGTCAAGTACGGCATCTGCGACGAAGACGTCTACAACTTTGACGAGGCTGGCTTTATGATGGGCAAAATGACGCAGCAGCTTGTCGTAACAGGATCAGAGAGGAGAGGTAGGCCGAAGGCTATCCAACCTGGCGACCGTGAGTGGGTGACAGTGATTGCTGCGATCAACGCTGCGGGCTGGTCAGTCCCACCGTTCCTGATCTTTGCAGGCAAGTACCACCTCTCTGCCTGGTACGGGGAGGCAGAGATCCCACGCGACTGGGGGATCGCAGTTAGTGGCAATGGCTGAACAACTAACGAGCTTGGAGTAGAGTGGCTGAAGCACTCTAATGCTCACACTAAGGCTCGTACAGTGGGAGCACGTCGCCTACTTATCCTTGACGGCCACGAGAGTCATCACTCTCTTGAGTTTCAAGAGCTCTGCAAGGCGAACAACATCTACATGCTCTGTATGCCACCTCACTCCTCTCGCCTACTTCAGTCTCTTGATGTTGGCTGCTTCTTGCCGTTAAAGCGCGCGTACAGTCGCGAGGTAGAGAGCCTGATGCGCAACCACATCAACCACGTCACCAAGCTTGAGTTTCTGCCAGCGTTTAAGGTAGCTTTTGATCGATCGTTCACGTCAGTCAATATCTGCTCAGCCTTCCGAGGAGCAGGTCTTGCGCCTCTTGAGCCAGAGACTGTCCTCTCAAAGCTGGACGTACAGCTACGTACTCCTACTCCTCCAGCTCTTTTAGAGGCTCTCTGAGAAGCTCGTACCCCAAGCAACGCTCGCGAGCTTGAGGCTCAATCAAGTCTAATTTGTGAGCGCGTACGCAAGCGTAAAAGCTCGTCACCAGCTTCTATTATTGAGAAGATAGACCAGCTTAAGAAAGGAGCTGAGGTGATGATCTTCTCAGCTGAGGTGATGAAGGAAAGGATTGCTAGCCTTGAGAGTGCCAACGAGGCAGCGTCAACGCGTAGGGAGCGCAAGAAAAAGCGTATTTAGAAGCGAGGAGTGTTGACAAAGGGAGCTGGAGAGGATATACTTGCTCAACGTGAAGCTGATCAGCAGCTTGCTCGTGAGGAGCGTCAGGGAGGAGAGCGATCAGGCCTTAGCCGCCGGGCTCTGGTGCGCTGCAAGAGGTGCAGGGAGACTGGGCACAACTCACGTACATGCAAGAAAGAGACTAGAGCTACTGCTTAATCTACATAGTTAATTCCCATACATTACGCTATTGCGTTGTTGAGGTATACGCGTGTAGAGGTGCGCAAAGTTGGTGGGGTGCGGCGCTCGCTTGTAAAACACGTTACTGCAGCAATAGCCCTAAACCGTGACAGGATTTGTCGTGCTATACCGCAAATCTCCTATGTAGCATGAGCTAGCAGTGACGTCTAGGTCATCTACCAGCTCGTCAGCTGTAGGTTCATATTCTTGAGTTTGCCCTCTTCATCCTGGAGGAGATTGTATATTTATAGACTGTTGGTTGGATTGGTTGATATTGATTTTCGTCCATAGGATGGGAATTTAGTCCACCATCACCGCCTCCCGAAGGGCATATAGGACGTGCTAAGCTATGGAATTACAGTGCTGCCACGTTACCTTAGAAAGCATTTCTTGCCTGCGCGGGTATCGCTACCATTTCGAGCTACAGCTCCCCCTCCAGCTGGGGAGACTGAGCAGTGTGTGTACATTAGGGTGAATCCCTTGTATGTTCAGAGGCAGTTAGTGCCGTGAGAAGAAGAGGAAAGAGTGAATAGGTGCGGAGAGCCGGTGCTCTGTCGAATCGAAGCTATAGCTCTGTGCAAGGAGAGCCTTTATACTAGGCATAGCCATGCCTGTGTCTGAGGAGATAGATGTAGTAGGAAGGCAGGGCCAGGCCTGTCCTTCTTTTCCATCTCTTAGGAATTGTGAAATATAAGGCCATGCTGGCTGCCTTGTTTGCATGTTGAGAGCCAGTACTCTGTCGGATCATGCCGTAGCTCTTCGCATGGAGAGCCTTTGTATTCAGGCCTGGCAAATGCCCATATTTTGTAAGAACGAAAAATGTCAAGGCTGTCTCCTTGTCTTAGCGGTGGTTGTGGCCTTCGACCGAGCGTGGAAATCTGAGTAGCGCATGGGCCATTCTGAAAGGATTTCAGCTCACCAAGGAGCTGAAAGACAAAAGAGGCCGTCGCGCCTGCCACAACGCCTGCAGCGGAGAGATGACATTGGGAAATAAATTTACGAAGGCATTAGAGTCGTATTTTAACGAAAAATCGATATATATCGACCTTTTGCTGACTTGGAAAAGTTGATGTTCGTTGTATTTATAGACTGTGGGATACCGTTTGCTCCATCTGCGCGATACCGAATCTGGCCACAGAGTGAAAGCATCAGTTGGTGCCGTATTATTGAAACTAACAGGTGGAAAATTTTGGTTATAAGACCACTGAGTGGATGGTCTGTCAAAGTTCTCCTTGGAAAAGGCTATGATGACGCTCAGTGGAGAACTTAGTGGCGAAGTCGGCTTTTTTCTTACCGTTATATTGGCTGCGATAAGTCGAAAATACCTGGCCAAAAAAAGTCTTTCATAAATTCGTCAAGGTCTGATAGGGGTAAAGCCTGGCTTGTGAAAGATTCACCGAGAAAGGTCGCTGAATCCACTCCAGATGCAGCCCGAAAATTTGGCGAAGGGCTTCGTATGATCTCTTCTTGGAGGTTGCAACTTCGCAGAGGCTGTGCAGGTGAGTGATTCTGGGTAAATGGCTGAATATCATAATGTAAATCATCCAAGGGATCCCGAGACGCTGACTCAGTGTCTCCAGGTAGGTTTTGTGAAGATGTGTTTGGAGGATGGCAACGATGCCAGAGTCTCTTTAGCATCTTGCTGTAGGTGCAACAAACATGATTCGACGTCGCTGGCGCCTCTTGCATGATTAAGATGAGTTGTGTTATCAGAGCATTTGATTCTGACAGTTGTTTCTCAGTTTTGATGGCTCCAACGCCCACAGCTTTGTGCAGAAATACAGCCGCATAAATTCCGTAGCTTTAAAACTGTTAAGTAAATGAATTTTGATCAATAATAAACTTGAAGACTTACAGAAAGAAGCGAGAAGGAAGGTATCGAAATTGGCGGTGCGGTTCGAGACTGTTCAGTCGTTGCAGCAGTTTTGTTGCAGCGTTGATTGCGCCGTTGATAAAAAGCCCATCAGGTGAGGACATAGTTCCTCGGTTGAACAATTCCATTTCAGGAACCCCACTGGTTCCTTGAATGCCTTGCATCGGCTTGGCGTGCTTTGATGAGCGCGTGAGGACCGCTTGAAAAGAAAATGCATTGACATACAAGCAGACGTACTCGTACGTCAAAAAGACTGATGTATGTATAGCTGAGGAATCATCTAGTTGACGCCATGCAGCTTGCCACATTGTAGCGGCACTCAAAAAGTCATCAAGATACCGTGCGTAGTCACCATCCTCGATGAGAACCTTGGTACGCTCTGGAGAAGCATATAAGATTAAATGAGCATTATAAAGCACCTGCACAAGCTCGAGGTTGGCTTGTAGAATTGCAGCATGGTCATGCTGATCTCCAGGCTTGGGTTTTAGGCTCGGAAAATCATCCACATTGAAACAGGAGGACAAAGAAGGCCCACGGGACCAGAAGGATTGTCCTAAACGAACAGATATGTGTCGATCGGCAAGACAAACGACTGTGACCTGATTAGTCACGGCTAGACATCGATGCAATGACACTTACAATGCCAAATCAAACGCTTCTGATCCCTCTGTTCTTTTGATTCTCTATCACTGGTGGCACGAAAGGCGCCTCTGTCTAAGCGGAGTAAATACCCTTGCCGAATAGCAAGACCCACAAGTGACCATGCGAGCCTATCTACACCGAACAAATTTCTTGATGCTCCTTCGGTCGTCTGGCTGGTCTCAATATGCGGTAGCCACTCGGCCAGAAGTAAGAGACCTTCCACTGTACGAGGCGATTGGCTGGAGGAGTGAGCTAAAAATACATCGAGCAGCAGCCGTTGAATATAATCCCAGCAGCAACGGTGAATAAGGACATGCTGTGACGAATCTCGTGATGCAATAGTCAGCAAAACCGTTAGGAGAAAATGGTCGGGCTTTGATATTTTTTCGATTGCATTTGGTGAAAAGAACCATTCTGGGACGAGGGGGCAGTAAGGATGATAGATCTCCGCATATCTGCCTCACCATTAGTAGATGCACTTGATATTGCAGTAGAGCTTAACCGACATCTGCAAAAGCTCAAGAATAACGCTTATCTGTAGCACTCCAACCTTCAGCAACTCGAAGTCTTCGAGTGTAGCTGACCTTTTGTCACCCACTGGAAGGTCGGGCGCAGATAATGGTGTACAATTGACGTTGGAACAAGTCGTGGCTGCAAGAGAGCGCTCATCTGAGCGTGCCAGGATCTCTAGTGCATCCGAAGGGTTCCGCAATTCAACTTCCATCTCACCTTCTGATCCGAAAGACCCAGAAGAGTCGTGGGCTGAAGTTGTACTTATGTCGTCCTGGATGGTCGTCGTAACCGACTTCCCAGTTCTGTGTAAGAGCACCTCTGGTATACTCGTTGGGTCTTGCCGAGTATTCGGCCTACGGTGGTTTCGCCATTGACCTCGTTTCGATTGCACTAGGATACATTCATTGCCAGAGAGGTGGCACGCTCGGCAGGGTGGCTCCTTTCTGTCGCCTGCACCATCAAGATCACACTTAGTCTTGCGGCGACGGCACCTCAGGCATGCACGAAAAGATCGCTTACCGGTCGATGCAGTCATTTTCGTTGTCGGCTATGTTCAATGATCTGTAATGTACAGTCCGATAGGGAATGCGCAAACTATGGCCTCGGCAAATACGCGCCCTTCGGCTATGGTTCATTACGTCATCAGCATACCAACACTGAAGCACTCAATGCCGCCATTACCGATCATCTCTTCATCAATTAATGCAAGACACTTACCTATCAGATGAAGAAGATTTTTGCACAGTACAGCGAGCGTAATCCATGCTCCAGTTTGATTGGCCATCTTTCAAAGAATACAAGTTTTCTTATGCGATGGTACAGTTGCAGTGTTGTATATTGTGTCTATCTGAGCCATGATTTTGTGTAGGACAGTGGCTGAAATGAGACCAGAGCGACTGGCTTAGCAGCATATCTGTGTTGACCCACACAGGGCTTAGATACCTGAGCACTGACAATCTTCCGAGAAATCTAGCGAACACTCGATGTCCAAAACAATCCATTTACACAATGAGTCAGCTTACAAGTAAAATGACAAGATGATAGTTTTAGATATGTTGTTCCATTGCCATCTACTTGGGAACGAATACTTCGGCATGATTGGCAAATTTGGATCTAATATGTGTGATGCAAAGTGGATCGGTAACGGTCGGTGCTGATCAGTATATCTATTGCCGATGGACTTGAAGCGCCATCTCTTTCTATAAATATCAGGCAAAACCTGACATTAGGAGTTCCAGCACATGTCGTATCGGATCACACAGCATTAAACATCAACGGAAATGTCTACCACAACAATCAAGCCAACTACTGCCTTACCGGCCCCGCAGATCCGCGAGCTTAAGAGCGGATTTGGCGTTGAGATTCGAGGGCTTGATCTCAAAGACGGCGTGAGCGATGAGACTTTTCATCTATTACAAAGTCTTCTGACAAAGGTAGTATCGCCAGACCAAACTTTCCGATTCATACCTAACCAGTGATTGTATCCACAGTATGGCGTAGCGGTCTTGCGCAAGACAAACCTAACAGACTCGACCCACATAGCTCTAGCCCAAAGGTTCGGCGAGCTGGACGATGTAAAACCCTATAACCAAGCCGGCCGTAAGAACCGCCTGGCCTACGATGAACTATTCGACGTTGGCAATATCGAAGCAGATAACACCATCGTCTCCCCCACCAGCCCAAGGGCCCAAGCAAATAAAGGCAACAGCTTCTTTCATGTCGACAGCAGTTTCAATCCGCGCCGAGCAGGATACTCCCTGTTACTTGCTCATGAGCTGCCTCCACCGGGTACCGGAGGCGCGACAGAATTCAGTGACACAAGAGCGGCGTGGGATGATTTACCCGACAATTTACAGAGGGAGTTGTTGATCAATAACTATGTAGCCTGCCACTCGATCTTGCACTCAAAAAAGCTTGCCGCGCCTGATCACTTCTTGGGAATCGAGCCTGCAGATTACCCCATGGGAAAGCATAGACTTGTGCAGCGGCATGAGAGGTCTGGACGTACGAATCTGTACCTAGCAATGCATATTCACCACATTGAGGGTCTAGATCCGAAGAAGAGCCAAGAGTTGTTTGATATGCTGTTCAAGCATGCAACACAAGAGAAGTACAGAGTAGCCGTAGAGTGGGACAACATTGGTGATTTGGTCATCTGGGACAATACTTGCACTATGCACAGAGCAATGGGAGGAGAGTTCTCTTACAAATACCGAAGAGATATGAGGAGGGCAACGGTACATGATGACAGCAGTCAAGCATGGGGTTTGAATGAGAAGACGGATATAAGACAAGGTCTTCCTTGAAAGGTGCCCGTATACAGAGGGGCCGATCGAATCGACTACTCTTGTTGAGAAAGGTGACTGCAGTGCAGGTCAGTGAGGGAAGGCATGCGCCTCGACACGGAAGGTGGTCAGGGTCCCAGGCGCATGATAAAAGGGAAGCTTCGCCCAACCTGTAGAACTTAACGAAATCAACACACTCCACAGCCACTTTTGACTATGAGAACGTCATGTCATCTTAATAAATACAACGATAATTGATGCCTGCAAGCGGAAATTTAGTATACAATTTCTAAAGCAAGACAGGCGATACCTTTCCCTTAGTCATTTCTGCACCTCTGTCATTAATTTGGGACAGTATGTATAGGACATCCATGATCAGCTGTACAGGTGTTAAGCACAGTTTATTAGAGTTCTGTCTCTACTGTGTCAAAGTAGTTTGGGTACTGCAAATGCCCTTGAGTGTTAAGATTTTGGTGACAGGTATAGCGAAAGCTGGGTAGGAGTGATGATTAAATGTATTAGGGAAGAACAGCTTCCACGAGTGACGATACCTGTGTCTAAATACCACGTAGTCCAAGCTCTTGCACAGGCACACTTGCACCTTCTCTTGACTTCGCCAAGTCGCCAAGCAACTGTGAGCCCTGGAGCCATTTTCTTCAACATCGAGCAACAAACCAACCAAATCACTGCATCAAGTGGCGGTAATTCTGAACTCAAAATCAGACCTGTTTTGCGTTTTGTTTTCTAGTCTATGTACGATTATCAGCTATCGTCTCGTTACATTCGTCAGTCTTGAGCCCCATAGCCCCAGCAGCATCCTGTCTCCAATCCAATCCGTTACGCATGATCCAAACCACTACACCAATTAGAACTATGTATATTAGCCCAATTAGAGTAAAAGTCCACCCCGGATTAATAGCTGTGCATATTGGGATTATAGCTGCTGAACCACCCGCACTCATTAAACACCTTACGAAGTTGATAGCCGCAGTCGCGGCAGCGGGTTTATCACGATGCAGATCTATGAGTAAACCGTTGGTGATGTTGAATGCAGTAGAGATACCAAATCCGGTAATGAACAGCGCAATCTCTGGGCCAGCAAGATGTGTCTGGAATTTTACTGTCCAACCAAACATCACAAGGCCAAGAATACCAATAACATGGCCTGGTAAGACGATTTCCAGCTTCACTCTCTCGATGGGGAAATTGCTAAGATCTTGCTGCTTGCTGTTCGATATGGGCATATTCAATCTTGCTGCATGTCTTCTGAAGTTCCAATCAACGACATGACCCATGGTAAGCGACGAAAGCAGCGAGCCGATTCCGTTTGCAATATAGCATAGTCCGACATGGATCTCGTTGAGATTGTAAGCTTGTTTAAAAAGATCGGGGATGGCGGATGTGGTCATCATCATGCCAGTGAAGAAGAAGCCATTGTATAGCAAAATGATGCAGGACTCTTTTTCGCCTAGAATTCGAAAAGTGGCAAGGGGGTTGATTGATATCCTGCATTTTACTTGTTTGGCGTCTTTATGAGTTTCTTGGTCGCTTTCGGCAGGAGCTGACTGTTTGGCAAATTTGCGTTGTTGAATGCAACTGATGATGGACTGGCTGATGCCTCGTGCAGGTATGGATCCATTGCCAACCACATTTCGGCAGGTTTCGGGAAATAGGAAGGTAAATATGACAAGCAGCACACCAGAGAAGATTGCGAGAAACCAAAAGATCGATCTCCATCCCAAGTACTGCGCCAGTATACCTCCAATCGTCGGGCCAAAGGCTGGACCACACAAAATGCCCGCACCAGCATAGCCCATGTACTTCCCTCGCTCAGCAGAGGTAGAAATGTCTGACACAATTGCGAAGGCAAGAGCAATGGCAGCACTGCATCCAACTGCTTGCACCATACGCAAGATAAGCAGAGCCACGTAGTTTGTCTGAAGGGCGAGTCCAATGTTTGCAATAATATAAATGACGTAGCACATGATGAACGAAAGCCTCCTGCCGCTGGTGTCTGACATCGCACCGATAATGGCTGGTGCGATTGCTTGTGCGATCTGTTGAAGTCAGTTTTGCAAATTTATACAGCGCATCAATAGCCTACCATGTAAGTAGTGATAGATATGTTGGCCTTTGTTGGTGTGATACCAAGCACATCTGTGAGTATGTTGAGAGCTGGAAGTACTGTCGTTGCCCCGAACGGCGAGATCAATGCTGAAATAGAGACTAAGAATATAATCCATGTCTTCATTCGTGAGCTAAACACTGAGTATGGCGTTTCTGGGGCCTGCTTTTGCAATGTCTCTTGTGGCACATTCTTCTCCGTATCTACTTGTTGCGAAACACAACTTTCTATTCCCATCTCTTTTCCATCCTTAGATACTGGCATAGTTCTGAAATTGCTTGTCATTTTGGTGAACCGTAAGAAAAAGGATTGTCGTGCGGCCTATGACGAATGCAAAGTCAAGGCGACGAACAGCTATGAAATCGGTGATGGGGCGCGTGCATCTTTAATGAATCCTGCAGCCTACTAAGACTCAGAGCTAGTACTGGAAAGTGGAGAAGTATATCATTCAACAGCTGCGCTTGCGACATAGGGATACATATCCGGAAGTTGTTACTACTGTCATTGCACAACAACAACAACAACGCGTATCAAGCAATATTGGTGCTTAAACAGTTCTTCAAAACAACAAAAAGGGTAGCATTCTCACAAGATGAATGCACAAAATGAAAAGGGAAAAGAAGCCCTTCGTCAACGATGTGCAGGAGCCGATGAGATGTAGAAGGTGAAGGCTGTTATCCGGGAATACGTGTATTTCCGGCCGAGGTCGGCTTGGATTATGCCGATCCCGTGAACAGCACCACATGGAGCGTACACCTCAGTGGACAGCCGGAATCACGGAGCAAACCACTCCGATAGCTCCATAATTGTTTCGCAATTGTTTCACGAGCCATTCGAGCCGTTTGATGGTCTTTTCATATGAACACTGGTCAGTTTGCCTAGATTCTAGTTCCGAACACATCCAAATGGCTAAGTCGTCATTCAACATGTTCTACCCTGTCAAACTCGCCAATTGCCATAAGGAGTATATCGATTCCAGGTAACGCTGGTACGATGCCCATCCGAACGCGCACCTCAACAAGCTTGACTACCACCTCTACTATCACGACGCCATGAGCTCTTTTCGCGCCTTAATTTCAACAGAACGTGTCGCAGGGGGCGAACTTTCAGTCCGCCAGAGGGATAGTATTATTTCCAAGCATGAAGCTGGTGTTGGGAGCCGGGAGTTAGCTGAGGAATTCAGGTGTTCCAAGCGCACTATCAACAAGACAATAACGTGAGTGCATAGCGAGTGGACCGGCTAGGCGAGTGGACCGCCCTAACGAACTATTGGACCTATTAACTGCAATTACTTAGCACTACAACACTGCACTGTAGCATACAGTACAGAATATTAATCGCTAATCTCTACTACATCTTTCTCACACGTGCGCGAATTGTGTCCAATCTCTCCGCAGCGCTTACAATGCCTTTTACCCCTCTTGCCTGCACCTGCTCGAGCCCTGCCCCCACGAGTTTCCCCTTCTATCTGCATCCCAACGTCCCATTAGGCTACTAAATCCTCTACCTCTTCCTTTGACAGGTCTCCACCCTTCTGAATTTGCTTTCTTTTGCGCGATTTGCGCTCAGAGGCAGCTTTATTTGACGCTTCTAGCTGCTGTACTCGGGCTGCTAACAACGTCTGTCCATGCAGCAGCATTGCAGTGCCTCTTTGCAGCCGATCAACGATCTCAACCATTGGAGTTGGTGAAGATCATTGGTGCTTTTGAATACGATCGCGAAGCAAAGTTGATTGAGCCGCTATCTCGTTGGCGTTGGTGGGTGTCTTAGGATTCCATTGGGGGCCCCCTGAGACAGGTGGTGTTGGCGTGCGAACCTTGACATCAAG
>JALRMI010000544.1:0-15595 GCA_026120165.1 Leptosphaerulina australis
GCGGGGGGCGGCCGCCCCCCCCTGAACTGCTAGGATTTAATGTCTAAAGTCACTTTCATGAGATTGTTTGTGGATACATGTTGGGAGAGCTACGTACATGTACGGGTGATAGAGATCTGAATTCTGGTGTCTGGATAGCTATGTTGAGGGACTATGGTACACATGCCCCTCATCTACACTGTTCTGCTGCCAAGGTGAACTAGGTCCAAAAGAACTAGCTCATCTATGACGGAACACGTGATAGCATCACATATTATTGCAACGGCAATACGGGTTATTAATGCGGTTGGTTTGATGAAAACCACGATTGACGTTTTGCTACACAATGTTTCTCGCCACGCAAGGGGGGGGGGGGGGGGGCATTATTAGCAATGTCCATCAATTCTCCGATTGAACGAGAACGAAGCCAATAGCGCATTACTACGTAAAATTGTAGAAAAGGCTTCTCATTTTTATATGAGTTGATATCAATCCAATTCGGCTCAGGGTCCGTTTCAATGTTGCTACCTTACCACTTCAGGCGAATATGCTAGCCGAGAATGGCAAAGAGCAGAGACAGAAAATCCAAATACACCAAACCTTGTACATCGTACGGTCCAATTCGTTGTTACCTTTGCGATAAGCCTGCAGTGCTACAACGAGCAATGCACCGCCGAAGAGGATATACAGCATCGCGGTCTTTGAGTCAACGGCGAAGAAGTTCAGCGGAGTGTAGACAGACCAAAAAGATACAGCTACAAGAACTGTCCGAAGTGCAAGCTTGCGACCAAGCTCAGTAACAAGGGTGTGGCGGCCACGAGCCTTGTCCCCAGCCTCGTCCCGAAAATCCTGGGTATGAATAGTGGTAGCAAGAATCCCGAAGGCGATGGTGGCTGTCCAATTCCATGCAGCGAGGCTCAAGGCGTTGTTTGGACCGATAGCTATGCTCAGTGAACCGCCGAAATAGCAGGAGAAGCCAGCTCCACAAAAGAGGTTGCGAATTATACCGGACTTGTTGCCCCCACCGTAGTCGTTGTACACGGTAATGAGACATGTGTAGACGAGAAAAATGGGCATGACGTTGAGCTTATAGCTCAAAGCACAGGCGATGATGTTAGCAATATCCAACAGTCTCTCCGCTTGTTCAGAAGTTATTCGACGTGAAGGAATTGGCCTCCATGGCTTGTTAACACTGTCTTCTTGCACGGAGGCCGCGCTGCGCTGATTCTGAACGCAGAATTGTAGTATGACGAGCCAGAGCCAGAGAGAGACTTTGGGAATTTGTCGGAGGACCGAGAATGGATTTTGAGCTGGTAAATTCAAAGCAGAACCGGATAGTGCCGCAAGTACTCCGAAGGCTGTGCCTGGAATAACTGTGTCCATGATTTGATCGCAAGTGAACAAAAGCAGAGTTTGAGCGTGAAATCGAATATTGGAGCCCAGAGCGCCTAGAGACACCAGACTGAGAAAGGCCGCCGTTGAGTTGCGAGCTAATACACTGGAATCGTGTGCCATCTTCTGAATCTGTTGCCGGGGTATTTTTTCTTTCAACGTGTGATCTCTGGAACAGTATTGAGGGACCAGAAATAAGCCAGGAACTTCGCTTTAGGTGACAATGCCTGTGTTCGTTGCGGTTGTGCATGTGAGATAGTTTAGGAAACAGAAGCTGGACTCGAATATTACATTGAAAATACTTTCTCTTTATTGACTAGTATTGTGAATTCACCAGGTCTCACCTAGCTGGCCAACTCAAAAGCCTGCATGGACGCATGGACGCATGGACGGTGAAAGGCCGGGCTTGTGGTGAAAGTAACAAACGGCAAATCATCTAGACTACCCACCCGTGCTGTAGTTTGTAACGCAGTATCTTGATAGCGGTATATCTCACCAACGCCAAATTCAACTTCGCACAAAGATCAGTTGCATAGCTTTGTTGCTCGTGAAATTAACAAAATTCGATAACTAAATGTTTTGACAGTGATATTTTCTGTAGGGCTGAACCGGCATAGTGATTAAACCTTTCGTAGGATGCTAATGCGACATCCTTGAAGATTAAAACCTTCTGCATCTTTCACCTGACTCCTCCAAATTTCAAAGGTAGGATTTGGCTTCGGCGTACATCGCAAATGGGTTTGGTGACCCCCCCCCCCCCTTTTTTTTTCTTTTCAAGGATACTGCAGCCTTACTTGCATTCCAAATTTGGAGTGCTTTTATAACCGTTCACTCACTTTCTTTCTTTGTTTCTTTTCTTTTACCATCTTTTCATCCTTTTCTTTATCAACCCTATATTTAGATAATGAATGAATTCCCAAAGCTCTATCTAATGGTCATTGTTACTGCTTCTGCTGTTATTACTATCCTCCTCGTCTTCTTATCGGCGTTTTCTCTTCGAAAGTTCCTTGGTGATTAACCTTGCCCCCTTAACTTGCGACTGAAAAGATTACTGTCGGTATACCCGCCCGTGAAATGGGAAGGTTTTTAGGACGCTGTTAATCGGCTGCCCGTAGATGTCGCGGAGCGCTAGTCTACGGTTACGCAATGGCACAGAGTGAATGAAGATTGAAGGGTGTATTGGGTGAAGAGAGTATATTGCATTGTACCACGAACCTCCTACGTAGCAAGGGCTAGCAGCGATGTCGAAGTCTTCTACTAGCTTGCCAGTTGTAGGTTCACATTCTCGGCTTCTTCCTCTCAATGTTGGTCGTGGCCGTATCTTTATGCACCGCGTCATATAGATCAATCGGTCTGTATAACCTGCAGACCTCGTATCGTGCCGCGATGTCGGTACGATACTCGGTGGTACCAACAATTACTTTTGAGTTGTCGGTATACCAACCCGTGAGATAGGAATGTATTTTGGATGCTGTTAATGAGCTGCCCATAGATAGCGCGGAGCGCTAGTCTAGGGTGGCGCGATGGCACAGAATGAATGAAGTATGGAGGATGTATTGATTGAAGAAATTATATTGGATTGTATCACTAATCTCCTACCTTGTAAGCGCTAACAGCGACTTCGAAGTCCTCTACTAGCTTGCCAGTTGTAGGTTCAGATTCCCGGGTTCTTCCTTTCTGTAGTAGTGGTGGTATTAGTAGTATTATATTAACATCCCTGTCGGAATACTGATATATCACAACCATGGGAAGATGGAGCTAGCACAATTTGTGACTAGCTCTGGTACCCCGCGGTACATATTCCATCCTCAATGGACAGTAGATAGAAGAACAAGAAGAGACCACCTACACATGTACTGACGATTGATATATCGATGAGCACGTGCGTTAAAGCCCTGCCAACAATCCCGGTACATTTGGCAGTTGCCTTTACATACGTTATCACCCCTCATGGGGTATTGGGGACGCACCAGGTGCTAAAGCGGAAGCAGTACTTGGGTGAGCAACCCCTTAGTAAGGGTGCACCTTGTCTTCCTCTCCTCCATGCGAGAGTAAAAGGAAAAGGTTCGGTCGCAGAGTGATGCTAATGTCATTACCTGTATGAAGGGGGTCAGCATTGCGTTGCGCATGTGCTGACCAGAAGGTTATGCTCTTTTTGCAAGGCGAAGGAGGTCAGCAAAGTGTTCAGGATTGCTGAGCAGTTCACGAGATATTCTCTTGAGTGTTAGCTGGTAGCTAGGCAACCTTGAAAGCCATTTTGTGCACCAGCGCGGCAGACGTGAGAATTGTACTAGATGTTCAGGAGACTTGTCCTCTCCACAAGAACATAGTAGTTCCACGTCGTCATGTTTGTTTTTTCGGCGGTACCATGCAAAGTCGCCGTGCATTGTGCGTATGGCAAGAAGTTTGGCCAGAGCAGGTCGGTTGAGAGTGAGTTCTTCTGGAGAGATTGTGCTGTACAGAAGTCCCCATCCCCATTTTCACTCCTCCTGAAGCTCGTCGCCAATCACCTTAATCTGGCCGCGTACCTGGATCCGGTTCCCGCGTTGGTCTGACACGGGTTCTGCTCTGTCGCTTGCCCTCCTTTCTGCCAACCCCTTGGCTCTCGTTGTCAATGTTTGTCTTTGGTTGGGCCTCCAAAAATATTTTAGATTGCTATAAATTATCAACAGAAGACAATTCTGTCTTGTTGAATAGCCTGAATAGCGAGTTGCAAAGCGGCTATGTTCGAGGGCGTGTTTATCTTATTTCGTCAAGACATCACGACTTAATGTGCGGCCCGTGGATCGTATCAGTATTCCCGCCCGTGGAATGGAAAGAAATTTTGGACGATGTTAATTGACTGGTCGTAGATGTCGCGTAACGTCAGTCTACGGTGGCGCAATGGTACTGTGAGATATGAATTCTCAAATATGATCAGTGTTGGTACAACTGCAAATCGTACTATGATAACAGTACGATAAGACGTGTCACTTCTTGGCCGGATTGGGTATCGCGCGGATCGAGCATGGGATAACGCTGCGGTGCATAAAGATACGGCCACGACCAACATTGAGAGGAAGAAGCCGAGAATGTGAACCTACAACTGGCAAGCTAGTAGAAGACTTCGACATCGCTGCTAGCCCTTGCTACGTAGGAGGTTCGTGGTACAATGCAATATACTCTCTTCACCCAATACACCCTTCAATCTTCATTCACTCTGTGCCATTGCGTAACCGTAGACTAGCGCTCCGCGACATCTACGGGCAGCCGATTAACAGCGTCCTAAAAACCTTCCCATTTCACGGGCGGGTATACCGCCACCGACCGTCTCAAATAAAAACATGTGCTTGGGTCTCAAGATGCTGCATATCGGGAATTGCATTAACCAAGGTTACCTTCACAAAGGCCACTTTGGCGCTTTATGCTCGGTAGCATTTGATACTAACTCTGGAGCTGCAACTGTGATGCGCCCAGTATTTTCATCTACCACCAGTTCTTCAAGTTCTAGGTAACCTTTTGAGCCTCTTCCCACGCGATCCCCCAAGAATTCCCGGCTACAGGTCTCAACCGAGTCTGCTGTATTCTTCCCCGGCTGCCACAAAATGACTCCGGCATTCGTACTCGCTGCTCTCGAAGGCTCACTTCGTGACTTGTCTCGACTCGATGAGTTGCCATAGGCTTCAATCGCCGAGTTGACAGCGTTTTGGAAAAACGCGCGGAGGACTGGCATTGACGTGGCGATAACAGTCATAGCAGTGTCTGCTACTGCCCAGATAACAGAATTATACGCATCGTCTGCTCTATTCAGTATCGTTCATGAGAACATAAATTTGACTTACAGGACAGATCCTGCTTTGTTAGAAGTTCAATGTACCTAGATCGAATGATGGAAGCGGCGCCTGCTCTTGGGTTTGGGTCAACACAGCGGTAAAACTTATTATCGACGCACTCACAACATCCCCAGGCTCATGGCCACACAAACTCCTATCTTCTCTGTCAGGCGCATCTGAAGCCCCCATAGAATCTTCCAAGGCAGAAGGGCAAGAGATACATCCATGATCGCAGCCCACCCTACAGACCATGTTAGTGTTGCCATCATAATACAAGATGAAAAAAAAAGGTGATATACTCACAAGCTTGAAATCGGCCGTATTGTACAGAAGGATTCTTGTGGATGCATGTTCCAGGGATGATATCCAAAAAGGTTTTAGCCAACGGCTTGCATTGCACCCAAGGAATGACGGCAGCTGGTATAGCAAATATTGCAAGGGTAGCCATGGTAAAATATACGTATCTTCTACCCCATCCGTCCATCAAACGAAGCAAGGTAACTCCAAAGGCAATTTTGCTCAACGTGATGGCGAGGATGGATATTGATAGTCCGGATGCACCATAGTATGCAATTCGCTCCAGGTGCATAAAGTCAACTGGGCAGTGAGTTATTTTAATGTAAAATCACTATGGTGTTACAGTTACTTACTATCAAACGAATGTTTTCCAAATCCCAAGTTTATGGTAAGCTGATTTATGATGACTTGAGACAAGAGCAACAACTACATGGCACATAAGTCATTAACACCCAGTTCAATGCCTAGTTGCTTACCCAGCTAATTCCCAGCACGAGGTCATCGAACCACAACTTCCCTTGGCTTTGGCGGATACAGAGCCGGAGGAGCAGGAAACCACCAGCAGCTCCAGTAAGCGACCATGTAGTGATACTCATCAGTGGGCCATGGGTTTCGCTTGGATTACTGATCCAGTTGTCGTACGGAGTAGACATCTTGGCCTTGCTCGAGAGGAGATGGTATATGGCGTACCAAAAGCGTTCAGTCAATGTATCAAACGTAAGTTGACTTTCCCAGCCAGTGATTCCTGTGCAAGACGTGGACTGACAATTCAGTTTTCGATAGACGCATAGACGATCATCATGATGCGTAGTTCAAGACATAGGGCCAGCTAGTGCCTGAAAACTACCCACACGTCTAGTACCCGATCGGTAGCTGGCCAGGACTGGTTCTTCCAAGATGGAAGGCACAAAACATATAGTAATTCTTCATTAAGGCCCATGGTAGATACTAGTGTGTAAGCGCTCACAACAATGTTGCTCAACTTTGACCCTGCCAAGGGAAGATCCCCGTCCCGGTGCGCATCAGGCGTGGAAGGGCACAGTGAGCTCCTCCAATCTAGGCTTGACCAGAGATCTAATGAGCCGCGCCTGGATTCGGCAATGTTGACTTGGTTGGCAATGTGGGCGATGATGACTCGTGCGACGCTGATCAATCTGCGTGAAGAGCGGCCCGGGCGATGGTCATCTTTACCGAGCTGCCTAGCCTGTTACGCTAGTATCGGATCCCTCGAGTCCGAAAGAGGTTGTTTCAACTTGACAACAGACACTTTGGTGAATCAACTAGTCTTCTTGTGACCTAGTCATGAATATCTCTGAGCTAACACGGCTCCTTTCCGTTATGGTGCCCTCGTTCCGCATTCCCACTCCACGAAAGACCGAGTTATCTGTTATAGCTATATCGTCGTAAAGCAACCCCTTTAGCAATGTACCTCAAGGCTTGAAAAGTCATATCTAGTCATGCGCGAAGCACACACGTACTCGAGTGACACAATAAGTATCTTGGTGTTGACCGATTTTCTGTCTCTAATATATTGAAGCAATGTGTTTCAATAAGACGCAGACTAGTCTCATTGCCGGCTTCAACTCAAATATAAAACAAATTTAGGGAAGGTTTCCTTTTTTTGGCAACGCAATTAATGTAGGGAATTTGTGGGCACAAAAGGACCGACAATTGATATCAAATCTCGAGGTTACTCAGGGCCCGAGCTTAAAGAGGCTTTCCAGGACACTAGCGATACATGGTTGAGTATGCTGAGGCTGAGGAATAACGGATAACTCCGCGCTGTCACTTATGGCCCATATTCTTGTACTCTCTGATGCAACAAGATAAAACTTATTCCTTTCCCTGTATTGGGAGCAGTTCTCTTGTGGTCTGTTGGAAAGTATCAGTATTATGGCATTGTTACAGGCTACTAGTTCATTCGGTAAATGCATGGCTCTTACGGATCTTATTTCAGTGTGGCAGGCTCAGGATTTAGCAAACAACGTGTAAGGCAATAGCTGCTTTAACAGAGCAATGATTAATAAAGAAAAAATGCACAAACAAGGGAGATTACAACAGTGGACAAAGTACAGAGCTTGATAGCAAAGGGTCCGCAGTGGTGAAGAGGGAGTTGAAAAGCCCATGAAGGGAGCACGTGGCCAGAGGCATCGGTGGTGTTACGGCGACATTGTATTTATCGCAGAAAGTGTAAGTCTTGACTGTAGTGACTCTTCTTAATAGGAATTTAGAGCACATTACGCTCTCGTGAAGTGTTATTTAGCAGAGGTAACAGTTCTGTAACTGACACGAATTTAAGATCAGCAACCACTCGGCGATAAACATATTACAATCTAATTAAAGCTCTTAGCTGATGAGTGTATAGCAAGCGTTGGAAATAGTCTTCAACTCCTTGAGAACAAATGCCATCAACATCTATACAACCATTCATGCACACAGTCGTTTGCAATGTTATATCCCACTTCCAGCACCAGGGAATTTTTCAAGAAAGCTTGTATCATACTTGACAAGCTGTTGGCAACCGAGCGTTCCAAGGATGGGGTTTAGCGCATCTGTCAATTTCTGAACAGCAACCAGAACATTTCCAAGCAGGCCTTTAAGTATATCCGGAGCAGCTACACTGACGGCTTGGAATGCAAAACACACAAGGTTGTTTCCTTCAAATAGCGTCTTTGAATTTAGGACCCCACCCGTCAAGTCTGCGATATTGACACCAGTAAATGTGTTCGGTTCACCCGTGTTGCCACCGACCACAGCCATGTATGGGAGTGCCTGGAGCGCACCAAGAGCGTCGACAGCGAAGCGTACCAATCCATAATCATCACCAATGGTGCGGCGATACCACTACCAGAAATGTTAGTTTAAGCTGAACTGACAAGATTAACTAGAGGTACTTACGTTCTCAGGGATCCTCTCTCGTCCTGACTGCCATTGAAAACTTCCCTTATTTCCCGTGACACCTTCAAAAGACTTGAGCGTTTCTAAATCCAGATAGCCATCTGGATACTCAGCGGAATAGTTGGCAAAGAAATGATAGGTAAACAGGTAAGTTGCAGTGTTGACAGCGAAGTGCGTGAAGGGCCCAGCGAAATAGTGTCCGTTTGTAGCAACCGAGTCATTAAAGCGCGCGCCTCGGAAAGGATGCATGACCGTAAGATCGTACCCGTTCGGGCCCATAGGCATTGCGATTAGTTGCTCGAATTGGGGAATATTTAGAGATACTGGATCGCCACTGAATCAAGTTAGTAATAAATTCAGCGTATTCACCGAAGAACCAGGTGAAAACTACCAACACATACGTTTTGTACAAGTCTGCTCGGGTAGGAGAGGCATCAGCCTCGAAACGATTGTGTGATGCACTCAAGCCTTTTGGTTCTCCTAAAAGGCCGAGCGAGGAGGCCAGTCCGCCTAGAAGTCCGCTATTCTTTGGCTTTCCGCCAATAGAAACTGAAGCGATATCACCCGCCATGACACCAGAATAGACTGATAGAAATGCGGCCAAGTCAAGACCCATACCGAATACTACGGCCAGTTAATACTTCATTCCGTAGAGGAAGAAATGTTTATACCTTCGTTGGAAGCTGTAGTCAACTGCACGACTGATGCCACGCCATTCCGTGATATATAACCGTGGTTCGCAAGTGTATTCAACCCAGGACAAGGACCACGGGTGTCATTGGGACCTGGTGCGATCTACCGATGAAATTGTTAGCAATTGCAACATTGAATGCTTTCACATCCACAGGATTACATACATATTCATGCTCCCCAGTGGTGCTGACACGCTGAGCTTCGGCATTGAATTCGCGCTTGACATTGCCGATTTGTCGCTTCGTTTCTGCCTCTTTCGTGATCCTCGCTGCCAAAGCAGTGACTTCTGCTAGCGTGTTTTCACCAATATCATTCTTAAGTAGGTTGGCTGGGAATGCGAAGGTCGCCAAAGAAAATATGTTTACGCTGCAAAACAGGAACGCTTTCATGACTACAATAAGATTATTAAATAAGGAGTGATAAGAAGTAGTAAACTAAAAGAGGGGTTCGGAGTTGGGCTGATGAACAGAGATCCTGAATATCTGAATGATGATATATAGCTTGCGTGATAGCGAATGACCCCTTTGAACACGTGCAAAACAAGGAACATCTCTCGAATACCATTAACGAAGCGTCCTTTAAGGGAAGTCGACAGCCGATAGAGGCTCAAGTGGTGGCCTAGTCTACTTGAATGTTGGAGCTAACATAACGATCGACGTTACTGGTGATCAATTACTACTGCTCTGATTGGACGCCCACGCTTTCGGGGCATGTAGATCCTTGGTTAAGGCCGACCGCAGAAGATCAGCGCATGGGCGGACTTAACGAGGCCGATCGTTCGCCGTGGTTATCTTTCGTCGCATTCATTACTATAATCGCATGTCACACCTGCCCACACTGACTCTCGGGTATCTGATGACGATTGTTTGTAATGAGCCATAGGTGTGGGAGAGTAAGGGTGCTCTTACCAGCCACCTGGAAGTTTTTATTGTCGTGCATAGGGATGCAGGCTAGTGCAATCTGTCGCCAAGATTAGCTGTGTCCCCACTGTTGATGTGAAAGTTGGTCACCCAACACAGCTTAGCGTATCATCCGTCAAACCACAACGTTTACACCATCTACACCATCCCTCAAAGGACGTATGGAGTAGGGTATCTTGCGATGCAATTTTTGGGAAGCATAGGGGTTAGGCCGGATTGGCCCGACGATTCCTGCCCTGTGGAGTAGGTCGGTGTAAAATACTCCAGAACACAGCTTCCGGTGTAAATCACACCAACACCAGCCGGTGTAAGTTACAACCGCCAACAAACCTTCCTAACTATCCTGCATAAAGCCACTTCATACTAATAAGGGTTTTCTTAATGCACAAGAAGGTATCTTAGAGGTTGCAACGTTATAGTGACTGATGCAGACTACAATGACATCCAAACCGCCTTCTCACGTGCTTTTGCCGCCTTTAGCCGCTTATCACATCTAGATTTTGATGTTCTTGCCACCCAGAACATACCACTTCACTCTTGGCAGACCTCGCTACTCCTCTCGCTCTGCGACCATCAATACCATGGAGAGATAGATGGCAGATTCACGCGATTTAGCCAAAGCTTGCATGCACGTTATTGATTCGCCTCACACAGGTGTTGAGCATGACATGTGCTGGCACTCACGGTTAGGATGATTGTCTTCCCTGGCCTGACACAAACCTAATTAGCACTTCCCAAAAGGGAAGCCTTTCCTCCCTCTCCTATTGGCCTGGTCTGCCAAGACAAGTTTGGTGTACACTGCAACTTTTCGCTGCAAGTTACACCGGATGTGGTTTATTTTACACCGGACAGGACGGCATTTTTTACACCGGACCATGCGCCACTGGGTGTCTCTATGAATCACAAAACTGGTTAGATCAGCCCAATTCCTGTAAGATCGGGTTGAATCAGCTCAATAAGACCAAGATTTGCTGATTCTTCAGGACTTTCGGGATGAAATAAGATTAAGATAAGATTGGATTATGATGTTGGTAAGGTGAAGATTCAGGCGAGTTAGGTAAAGTTTACCCGCATGTAAAGTTTCCAATGCTGGCACACCTACAGGACGATGGTATTTCTCACTGTATCAGAGTTTAGAGGGACACAGAGAAACAAGAATCTATTTGTTTTGTACAGAGACCTACCAACAATCACGATAATCATTTGTTGTGAACAAACATTGCTAGAATGTTCACTTGTTCATCTCGATGACTTCATAGAAGCTTCAAGATCACTATCATCTGTGTATATAGCTCCTCCGTAGACCGCTTATACTCAATTGACTCACTTCTGATGTTCTTTGTCGGTACCATAGTTCCTCGTTCCGTCAATATTTGTTGTCGTTTGTACGATGGTCAGCGTTGATTGCCGATTGTCGCCCGCAGCTGAACATTCAGTGATTGTAGCTAACAAGAGAAATTTAGTGGCAGTTGCGGTGGGTGCTGCTACAAGAGATCTCTTTCACACAGTTGCGAAGCTGCGGTCAAGGTTGAAGTCTTAAGAATAGGGCTATCCTTCACCAACTGTAAAGTCGGAGAACCCTTTTCTATTACGGCAATTACCGCTTGAAAACGTTGGGAAATGTCCCAGGGATAAGCGTAGCATTTCTCCCAGAAAGGACTAGAAACATCTGATGAAGAGTTGGACATAGAGGTACGTGTTTGTGCTATTTTACAAGCTCAGCAGAAGCCTGGGTATTCAAGAAAGCTGACCAAAAGATGAGCAATGGAGTGGGGTGAGCGGCTCCCTCGGGTGCACAGCGCGCAAGTGTGATAGCTCAAAGCAGATAGTATCATTTTTACAATGTTACTGTTTATAACGATCGAATCAGTCGTTCTAATTGTGTCTAGAGTCACAGTCAATAAGAAGAGTGGGCGGCGGCAGTTCTGGCCTAAGACATCCACTAATAGCTATCTTCAACACACCACTTTTCAAGACGCCATTTCCTTGAGTGTTATGGAAGGCTTCCAATATTTGAGATCCCGCCATACAAATACTCAGGTTAAAGAAAAGGTACCAGAAATTAGTAGCTTCGGGCACTTTAGCGTGATCTCTGACTGGTGATTACTGTCAATTACTGCCAAGGTAGTCCTATTTGAGGCTACAGCTTCCAAATGACTGCATAATTCTATACAGCATGGTGTATATGTGATCCGTGGATCAGCCATAGCATGTTGTGCTTATTGTGCACAGGGGTAAAAGTCAGAACTTGACAAGAACCTATGTGGGGGCAAGGACCCTTTAGCATTATGAAGATGTCAGGAAAACAAACTGAGCTAAAAGATGAAGCGTACTGGTTGCAATTGACCACTGTGCTCTTTTGTGTAAGGATCAAAATGCAAAAAGTTTCGAGTCTATATCACCATACCGTTGCAAGATCGCTTTTAAACAAACAATTATTTAATTTGCAATCTAGAGGCGTTTAAATGCATTATTTTCCTTGATATAATGTCATTCATAAGTCAAAGTATGGAGTGCGTTCAAGCTCTCGTCACAGTTGGAGTGTACTTGAACGATAGACCAACACGGAGAGCAGGTAAAATAAGAATAAAAGCGCAGGGTTGTGCATATATCACTTACTAATGATATTTGGTATCCAGAGCATCTGCTGGAGTAGCAGTGTGGTGAGTATGCAGACAATTCCTGTCGGGAAATTCGACACATTACGCTCGGCTGCTCAAACCCGCACTGCGACACAGAAACGATAGTCACCGAGACTAGGAACCATCACTGCAAGTTATGTGGCTATGCGGAACGGTACCCATCTGCAGGTACAGCAAACTGTATCGAGGAGAGAGCACCCAGCAGTATCTCTTTGAGAGTAGCTGACCACTCAATGCACTAGGTACTGACTCTCGAGCAACGGTGTGAAGAACGTTATTTCTGTCGTTTGAAGAACCTGTTATAATGATTCTCTTTACATAAGCGGTGCATCCTCAACTTCCCAAGCAATGGAAGGCTCATATAAGTTGGAGGCTGCGGTATCTGCCCAAAAGGCTTCGATCTTTCTCACCCGGCGATTGCCTAGCTCTGGTTTATGCTGCACCAGAAAGTATCCAATACCGATTCCATTGGGAGACCCTATGATACTGTCAGCGCCACAGCATTTGTGCGCCTCTCACATTAGCTCACCAAGTACAAGTGGGCCTGAGTTTTGATTAGCTGTCCAGCCTACCCAAGGATAATGCTGCAGTGCTTTGTCCGCATCCTTGAGTGGTCGATCAGAGGTCCCATCGAGAGCAGCAGCCATGAGACGCTGTGTCATGCCATTGGTGACAGACCACGTGATGATATGGTTGAGTTTCATACCTTTGTCGTGGTACGGCTTCCACGCAAGCCACATGATATCGGATGAGGAACGGAGATCCGGGAGCTCCTGCATCTGGATCGAAGGACGGCGATATTGGCTCTGATGTGCAGCACTGTACTGTTTGGCAATGACGAAAACTACGAGTCTGTTAAGATGGCTCATATTGTCGACATTTGAAACACTTACCACCATCTTTTGCGTTAATCGCGAATTGAAAGAGAGCACCAGTAACCTAGGCCAAGGTTAAATTTGTAGGTTTAGACTAGTAACGATTCTATGTCATCTTACTCTCATGGTTTGGCCAGTACGTGGATTGGTGTATGTCTGCTGGTCGATACTAATGGTTTTGTGCTCAGGATCACCGTGCGTGATGCGGACGCACTTCCAGTCCTTTCTATCGGCCGATATGCCCTTTGCTTCTAGGATGGTTTGCAAACCAAACATGTCCTTTCCGCTGCCCATATTACATTTGGGATCCCTTCTGGGCACTTTGGTAACATAGCCCCACCTGGTGAGATCTATTTGTTAATCAGCTGACGATGCAATCACCGCCTGAAGAGTAACCTACCATCCAATTGCAAATAGTCGCTATGAGCTGAGACTCGTGGTGGATTAAACATCTGCCCTGCCTTTGCGTCATCCAAAT
Source organism: Leptosphaerulina australis (assembly GCA_026120165.1). NCBI lineage: Eukaryota > Fungi > Ascomycota > Dothideomycetes > Pleosporales > Didymellaceae > Leptosphaerulina > Leptosphaerulina australis. Next base: position 13,987 of record JALRMI010000544.1, read on the forward strand.
GCATCATTGGCCACAAAGTGCAGGCTTTGCTGTTGGCGCTGCCTAGTTCTCGACCCATGGCCGGAGAGCCGTCCCATCGCTTTGACAGACTGTAGCTGTTGGCCAAGCTCCGCTCATTTACGATATCCGAGGCATGATTCGTACTATCCTGTTCCAATACGCGTGAGTACCTGAGATTGGGTAAAGCGGAAGTTGTAGATAGGGCCAAGAGTGAGACAAGGAAGGCGCTGGTAGTCACGCCCAGAGTCATGATGACTCAGTTTCACGATGAAAATTGGGTGATCAAGGTGAGAGTGAGTTCATGAGAGAAGACAGTCGCTGGTCATCAAGGTACTCAGGCCGAGTGAGCTAGTCTGGAAAGGCGGAGATGAGAATGGTGATTTACTGCACCTTCCTGTCGTCAACAATGGTAGCTGCGAAGGACGTTACCGCTCAGGTCAGTTGCCAACTTTCAGGCTCTATGAGTTCCTTTTTCTTTCTCCATCCGTGCCGTGAAGTGCTATGTGTTTGGTGAATCGATTGATGCGTTGTTGTAGTTTTCTCTTGTCTATTTATATGGGTTGTACGGAAACCGCGATACATGGCTTGCAGTCTCATATATCCCATGGCAGAAGAGGCCTCGTCATTGCACGAAAGAACCCTCAAGGATGACACGTGGTGTTCTTCTTTAAGCAACCGTCGCATCTTTCCTTATCATCTATCATACACATGGGCAATGCAGCGCAGATCAAGAGGCTTTGGCACGTCTGAAGCTGACGCAAGCAACACATAAAATTATATCGCGATGTAAACCAAGGCCATATTTTTGTCTTTGCTGTAAGTTGCATGGCCTGAAATCTGGCAATATCAATAGTGCCCTACGGCCAGCATCCATGCAAACGTCGACAGTGCATAGCTGCGCAACGCCAACTTCACCATGCGCTAGCTTTGCTTCTCCACCAACATGCCAATGAATAGTTTTATTGATTGGATTTCTGATTGAGTGCGTGAGTGAGGTATGGCCAGCTGCCGCCTCTTTCCCTAAGTTTTGCTTTTCGAGGCTCTCTTGCATCCAGCTCAGACACATGCTCGCAACGTTTTGGAAGCGGCATTGACAAAATTATGTGCTGTCAAAGCACACATGCTTGTTAATAGCTCGATCCACTCAATTGCTGTGTGTGTGTGTGGAAAATAGTGATGAATTGGATGTGTGATGCCCGTGTGTCTATCTTGCATTTCGGAGAGGCCCTTCGCAGGGAAAATAGAAGACTCTATTTGCCTGATGCATATGGGGCACGGATAAATGTGAGAAGTGCACATGAATATGAGTGAGGAGCATCAGGCCAAAATGTAGTAATTAGGATGCTCTTGCCGCAGGTTACCACTAATCAGTGACACTCACCCGCTACTACCTCGAGCACGGCAGTGTTGAAAGACATCATCATTTTCCTGAATATTTGTGCTGTTCTTTGCATTAGCAGCGTGTCGGGTATACCGTCTCGGGTCCTACTTGGATAGATCCGGGAGGTAATGTGACCTGCACCTTGATGGAGGAGGGTGGGAAGGAAGAGAGGGCAGCGATCACGGTCACAACCGTGTATCGACTTATGCAAGGATCACGATCACAATC
>JALRMI010000545.1:0-15579 GCA_026120165.1 Leptosphaerulina australis
CAGTAGGAGATTGAAGTTAGGAGGGTTGGTCTCGTGTTTGGTGTTGCGGAAAAGGTCCGTGCTGGTGCGAACAGACTAATTCCCTAGTACTGTAGTTACAGCTGCGTGACTTCAATTAAGTCACACGGGTTGTACAGTGTCTGGTCGCAAATCCTCTATAATTCTCCAGAATGATTGATTGGATCGCTAGCGGTACTCGTCTGCTATGCGTCTAGACCCGCCATGCAAGCATCGAACGTATTCGGCTGGAGTATCTGCTGGCTGCTGACTAAGAACTCTGAAGCTAACGGTTTAGCTGGCAGTCCCGCTGTTGACTAAGTTTCAGCAACCTCGGGGCAGAGCTTGATAACTCTAGTATGTGACGTATCATCTGTCTGTGAAATGCCGGTCTAGATGCATGGAATAATCCCACGTCTTTGTCTCGAAACTAGGACATCCCTCAGTTTAGAATTGCTTTTGCTCTATCACTAGCCGCGGATGAGACTCGATGTGGCAGCCCGTATCCTGAACAACAAATTCATTATCATGTACACACTCTGTAAGCATGGGTTCAGAGCAGGGAGAGTCCCTGGTAACGGCTGACGATTGTTCAGCCCGAGCGGCTAGGGAATGGGCCGTCTCCGATTGTCGTCATTACTTTGTTATCGTCAAAAGCAAATCACAGTGGTCCTCACAATACTTTGTAAAGAGTTGCTCAGAGTGGAAACACGGAACTTGGTATGCTTTTTCGTCTATTTGATGTTGTCTTATAAGTGGCAGAACTTGGCCGCTGAAGAGCGCAGGTAACCGCTGCGCGATTGAGGTTAGATTTGCCAAGTCCGCTCAAGAAAATCGGGACTAGCTCCGCGTAAATATATGATCCAGAAGTACGAGCGCGAGGCTCTTATCCATTAATGGCAAAAGCGAGCTAAATGATTTAGCCTCTGGCTTGTGATCAGAAGAGGTTCATGCACTGAGAAGCGTCTCGTAGCCGATTTGTGTTGCGCAACAGTGACATTGGTCAGCGCATCATGTCATGTTTCCCGCGGAGGGTTGTTCAGCTGGATGTTATGGTGTCAAGCCCTGCGATTGCAGATTTGCTCAGCTTAACATATGCAGAAATGTGACTGCGAAGAGATTACTTCGTTCCTTCGGCATGTAGGGGTGCTTCTTAGTGCCCGCTACCACTGCATTCGGACCTTTGAGTACACAGGTTGTATGCATATCCCACGTTTGTCTTGCGTAACACCCGTCTCCTGCATGAGTACGGCCATCAATCCAAACTATTCGGCCATTAGTGTAATAATAGCCTTGGACTTCTGACGCAGCCTAGAGCGAGCTATAAAGCAGAAAGTTGGTTCCATTTCTGTACTAATGATTGGGATGAACATGCATGTTATCTGGACTTACCAAGTCGGCCGCTGTCATGTGTCCATATGGAAGCAGATCTTTCAGTGGATCGCGACCGCCTACCAACGCCACGCTACACTGAACACAATTTTCAGACATTGAGACATGCCTTGAAGGCACTTAGAAAGGCTAGAGATCATTTGTAGTGTTGTATGCGTAAGACATGGCCTGCAAGTATTGGTACCCCTGACTGGCACAACATATCGTATATCCATGTCGCAGTAATATAAAGACGTGTGGCGCTGCAGCATGACAACGATTATCGCTACTCATACAGCACGAAGCGCTGGCGACATCCTTTACAGAAGCCACAGGCTCGTTTTTGATTTGGTACGTGTAGTTCATGCGGCTCTTCCGAGGACCAGGTTCTCCTGACCCGAGTATTTTGACGTTTTTTTATGTTGTCAAGGCGCCTTTTCCACCAACGGCTCTAGCACTGCTCAACGTTAGCTAGCATCTGCAGGACGCGGACTCTTGGGCCACTCTCGACCGTTTCAAAACGCATTGAACCATCGCCCCGCACTCTAGAGCCCTCTTGGTCACGGATTATGCCAGGATCTGTAAAGTGGGCAAACGTCTCCAGTTTTGCGGGAAGCCGGAAGCCATGGTAATTGAAATGGGGTATTGTGGCTTTGTTGAAAGACGGAGCGCAGTACTCAAGCTGGATGTTCTGTGGGGACGATATTTCGATTGCCAAACACTATGGCTCAGGTACTTTGATACTTTTGCTCTTTCGTCCTTCTGCTCCAAACCGTCATGTCGCTCGCCGCCAAAGTGGGCCTGGCGATGTTCTTCCAATGAAAATGGAGGAGGACTCAATGTATAATTATAGGACCTGCACACCACAGAGCAAATCTGCTTCTCACAGCCCTCCTCGAACCCCGTTGACCATCTGTCCATTTGTGCCTCCAGTTGATACAACGTAGACGTTGCATTTTCGCAAGTGGTATCATACCTTCTAGACGTCGATAGACCGCTCATCATCGGTTCAGCCTGCCTGCAAAAGCAGCCACCCTGGAGACCTCTCCACTACGAAGCAACCGCCTGCGCCAGCCCTCCCGCCACAAGCGAAGCTACATAGACATATGCCCACCACCACCTGATCGGGTAACCAGACTTCAAGTGAATACTATTACTGGGGGGCTTATGGTTTCATGCTGACATTCCACAACCAGATTGTTCGTCGAGGGCAACGCTCTTAGCACCTTTTTCACCACCAGCTCTTGCTTTCAGGAGGGCCGTACTTATCTCCGCTACCAATAAACTCCACTTGGGTTCATGGCTGTTCGACCAAGTGACCGCCAGCCTGCTCCATCATCGTCGCGACCACATCCTACAATCAGCAAGAGCTCCGAAGAACAACACAAATTTCTAACGATTTCGTCATACTACGACCTTTATTGCAAATAAACACCATAACATTGTTCCATCATCGAAGTCGGCAAGGTATCAAATAGCGGTCAGTTCGTGGCCAACAGTACTATAGTTGCCCATCGCTATCTCAATCTGTTGCGGTGTTCTTCCAAACGTAGGCTGTAGGTTGTATTTACTGTTCCAATACTGTATTTTTCCAACTTTATTGTGCCGGATGCGCAAGCACAGTATGGAGTGCAGTACAGAAGATATGGTTTATGTCCATCAGCCATCCGATAGCGCCTGTTGGGAGTACACCGGCTTCGAATGCGACGAACAGTACAACAACCAAACAAGCGTTTCTGCTGATAACGGCTACTACACGAGTGGATCTTCGGGCTACCATATCAATAGGGCGCACGAAAATCGCATTTTGTCTCAGCTCTCAGCTTTCGGTCACGGGCATAATAGCACCAACCAGCTACTGTCGGCTGAACATACTGAACCAAGTTCCACATACACGAAGCGATCTGTGGACGAACCGAATTTTCAAACAGCAATATCTTACCGAAATACCGGAGGCTCCCCTACGATCCCAGTAGGCCACGCTGCACCAGCAGCGGATACAGGCCCACAATTTAGGTTTGAGGAGTATAATGATAACTCCCGAACATGGCAGCCAGCCAAGCAATGTGGAGAGGATTGGATCGATCTATGTCCGGACAATGTTGCAGTTGCTGAAACGGTCGAAAGTACCGAAGTTGATGCCAACCATCTTCTGTGCACCGGTCTTCATCAAGAGCATTCGATTAATACTTATCATAGCGATCTCTCTCCCTACCCTGCTCAGATCGAATTTGATTCTACCGGCATAGGAGAACAAACCCCTACACATGTAATGTCTAACCAGATGAGAAGACCGTCACTGTTTATTCTTACAATGGAACGGTCTTTCCCAGAACACATGTACATGCCCGACGACAGACTAGTGGAGAGGCTAGATGCGTCATTCTGCGAGGTACCGGACAACCACAACAGATATTTTGATGCCATGTCGCCTTTGGTCGGTACTGTAACCCCGGTATTTTCTCATGGTCCACACCTTTGGATACGGGAAGGTATATCCACGGTGTGTCAACCAACTGTGGCTCACAATGCAAATATGTCGCCAGTATCGCAAACAATTCCACAGCATACCACGTTTCCAGATTTGTGTACGCCAATTGTATCTCGAAATGGGAGTATAGTCGACTTAGCATCGAATGAGTATGGCTCGCAGTCAAACACCTTATCCAGGTTTGTTGGTCTATTAGTCTTCATATAAATGCGCTGAACAGCTTTTAGATCGTCCAGTCGCAGGTTGTCTGTTTCCCAAGAACCAGGGTCGCCAACGCCTTCCGAGATAAGCGTCACACCCAGCTTTGTGCAGGAATCACTGGTGTGTAGTGAGTATCGATGCGATACCACCTTCACCGGACGGTACAGGCGTAGCAACCTTGCACGGCATCTGCGATTAGTTCATTGTCGAAGAACGTATCCATGCTGCGTGTCTGGTTGTCCTAAAAATTTTCGGAGATCAGATGCTCGTCTCAAGCACCTACGTATCCACCATTCCGAGTTACTTATAGAGTCCGCTTCATCACGAAAGTAGACAAGCTTGAGAAAGCTTTCCATTGTGATGAAGGATGTGGCTGAAGTCTTCGTATGGCCTGGGCCCGTAGGGATACAAATCGATACCGTCAATTATTTGATAGTACTGTCCTAGGATTTTGGTTAAAGACCTAGTCCGTGGTGCTTCGGCAATACCGGCCATGATGTCAGAATGCCCTCCTCTTTCTGGTTCTTCTTAATGTTATACCCCTCTACCGCAATTACCCTATTCTTTTGCCATTCCGTACTTGTAGCGAAGGAAATGGTTATCTCCTTTGCCTTTCATTCAAACCCACAACTTTATCATGGCGTATGGCGCGTCTCATGCTCTGTCTTTCTGCGACTCTTTTCATCTTCATCGAAACTCATTTGTTGATTGTCGACAATCCCTTGCTATACTGTTGTTACCACCATAAACTTAAATGATATCTTAGGTGTATGTTGTATGTACCAGTGTCGTCGGAGGCGAGCTGGATTAGTGTTGTGGTTTGAGGTGAAGGCTTGTAGACAAGGCTCGAGGCACGCGGGCGGCAGCGGTGCCCAAGAGGCAACATTTCCATCAAAACACAGAATCTATACCTTACCACGATATCATCTATATGTATCAGAATGTAATCTCCAGACATTAGGTCAAACGTAGGCGGTTGTGAGTGAAAGTGGAGGCGCCGTTGAAAGAAAGTTGACTGGAAGCGAGACGCACAACCTTCATCAGCCAACAATTCCCAGCCTATATCGTATGTGTAATTGGCCATAAGGTCTCTTGTGCCCTGTATATCGTTCCAGAAAAGCAGCGAATTCTCTAGTGATTGTCGCTGATCACCTTGTCTCTTATCTATGCGAAGTGTCGAGATCTACAGAGGTTGCTTTTTAATACTGATAACAATGGAAGAAGTGGTGCGTGGACAGCGAGGTACATTCAGCTAAGCATGGAAATCTGCTGTTGAGTGATGCTGTTTCTGCCAGTCATGTCAGAACTAAAACAATGGATCAGGCAACTGAGGAGACAGAAGAAGAGGACAGACCAGGCTAGTATCGTAGCCTGAGAAGCTGATGGGCTGGTGGTTTTGCTAGCACTACGATACCACAATACACAATACTGTGAGAGGTATGGACTCGTATCTACTATGATCAGGCAGTATTGTTGGTGGTGTAAATCTACGGAAGAATGAATGTATTCAGCCGGGAATAAGGTATGACACTTGTTTTAGGTTGGTACAGGAAAGGAGCAGGCTTCCTCTGCTTATATATGCCATCATCGCTTCTTAGTCACTTTCAGTAGTGCAGCTGACTCTACGTTAGCGTAGTACATATTCACATGCTTACTGGTTCGGTTCGATATTAAGGTGCTTCTTCATAGCTTGCTTCTTCTCCACCTCAGATCTTTACATCCAATCAACTGTAGGCCCTTAAGCAAGGACTTGTGGCCATATTGTTATGTTTCTACATAACAAGCGTGCAAGCAAAGCACTGGAGTTTCTTATCGTTAATGTAATAATTTTTTCGGTAAGGACCATTCCATTGACCTAGAATGGTTGTAGAAGTCTTGTTTATCAGCATTTAACATATACCTAGTGCAGCAGGAATCTGGCCTCGCTACAAAAACATTGTGACAAATACTAACATGCAGTAACAAGAGACAGTTAGTATACCTAAAGATTCATATATGTAAAAAAACACCGGAGCCTACTGTTGTGGTTCGTACCATATCATTGTATTTTACGCGTTCGCTGCTGACAGCAATGGTCAACTCAGCCACGAAAGTCAGCGATCACTGCGTTTCTAAGCTGAACAGCATCGGACGCTCCGAGAGCGTGTGATCCGCCACTTGGTTTCAGAGACATGTGCTTCGTACTTCAGTATATATTCTAGCTGACGTGGCCCTATTGCCACATCGGACCGAAGGGCATCCTCTGTATACATCTTACACCATGGACCCAGTCCATACACAATACAACACACACACAGATCATACCTATTGAACTAGCAATAAATATGCGTGATTTGCTGTGAGATGTGTCGTTGCAGTTGTTGGTGTTCCAAGTTAAAGAAAATTACTGCAGGGTCGTGTGTCGTGCATGACAAGTGGCGGGCTAAGGTTACTATCCCACTTCTGAACTTTATAAGCCTGTAAAGTCGGAGCAACTATCCTGCATGATTCGAATAAAGTATATAAGTGAGACTAGATTGCCCTGACTTGCGATCATCTCTCAGCTTTTCTCCTTGGTCTGGACATTGTGTGCAATCTATGCCCGGCCTCAAAGGTTTTACTCAAATGTATAATACGAATGAGGGATACGTCCTTTTTTTTGAGCCAACGCCCGCTATTTTCAAAAAGGAAATCACACTAAATACTAAGAGTATATCAAGGATGTTGCACTGCAGTAAACATCACATGCCCCAAAAGCAATTGATCTCGGGATGTTAAAACGATCCTCGATTTTACGAAAGAGGCCTTAAAGTAACACAAGGCACTCAGAAAAGCTAGTAATAGAGAACCCCTGATTGGGCGTTTCGTGTTTCATCATGGGTGCGCAGCGTTGTCCTGTAAACTTGGTTCAAAAAGACACGGTGTGTGAAACTAGACCCTCAACGTCTCTTGTACGCGCATGGTATTTTGAAAACCTGGAAGTGTATCTTCTTCAACTAAAGAAACCACTGCTTCTATCGTCTTAATAGTCTAAGACTTCTATAGGACACTGAATTCAATCACGATCAAACCCCCTATCCACAAGGTGTACAGACACTGGCTCTGCCATTCTATACTTAAAGCAGCCTACTGTCCTGTCATGTGTAAAGACCTCCAAGATGACTTCATTCAGCTTGACTTACCACCACAAGTAGTTGTTCGTTAGCGGTCAGCTTAATACTGTGATTGATAAAGCCAACGTTTCTTTAAACTCAAGCTCAACATCGGAGCGAAACACAAATTTATGTCATTTAGGACGAAGGTAGTGGTGGAAATCTAGATACGGGGCTGATGATGACAATTTCTGAAGCTGTAGCGAGCAAGACAGGTTGTATACCTGCGACTGCAGAAAGCCTCAATGTCTACTTTTTACAATTGTATTTGAAGGCAAGCAGACGTGATATAGAGTCGTAAATCTTTGAACCGCTATGCCAACAACCGGAATTTGTCTGTGGTTATCTATTCTGACATCCCATACAGACCAGTAAAACTGTTGTGACCCTGTGCTATTGTCAGTTTCCCATACAACAAGTAATACGGCTTCACATTGGATGGTCTGCCATTCAAATGCTCACAGAAGTTCGAATATGGACGATCGCGTAGGTTACATTATTGCTAATCTCATGGTAACGAACGATCTGTCCCGTCCACAGCCCAAAACATCTTGCTATCCACTCGGCAGGCTAATTTGATGCATATTTCTCATTCGGGGGACGGCAGTATTTTCCCTAGGTTTGCAGTTTCGAGACAGTGATCCAGCAGTCTGGGGGGAGGGGGGAGTGAAGTTTGCATGAGGGTCTGCGTACGTTGTACGCGCCCGGATCATGCACGATCTTATTGAGGCGTCTTGCTCGAGCTTCACTACTGCGGAACCTGCACACAGGAGCTGAAATGATACAGATAACATTGCGGATTTATCGCACCGATGGCTTGTTAAAGTGGTATTGTGGAGTCACACTCGGCTTGTATCCTAAAGGTGGTTGGTGTTATTCGCTTATGAGTACTCTTTGTTTGGTAACCCCTCCACCAACTCGGTTACCCCTGTCACCACGAGTCTGTAATGGTGGAGTTGGTGGTCGTGAACACCCCCCTTCCGCTTCAGCCGCTTCGGCACGAATTACAATATACAGATTGCTTGATATTGAGCTAGATTTCGCTCCAATAGATATGCGATTGCTCAGTAGCCACGCGACGCTAGTAAGAACTTAACTAACCCTAGCTAGACGCATTTGTTCGTCGTTTCTCAGGGCTGCTAAACAGACGCACGATGTGCACATTACAATCACAGGATGGTCACTGTCTTATAAAAGAATCGAAGTACTCATATTCAAATTATGGCACCAGAGCAACTCAAGTGACTGCGCAATTGATACTGGAACAAGAGTACCTTGTATGTGATCAACTTGGACAAGGCAGCGCCTGCTTGCACCACATGCGCTGCTGTGTATGATCATCGCAACCACTCATGCAGCCATCAGCAAGACACTCAAAAGCGCCACGACCATGAATGCACCGGCTGCATTAGCTCAATGCCTTCTATTGTAAGTTCAATTCCAGCAATCTCTCATATGGAAGTGGAGCGCCTGAATTGTGTCTCAATATTTTCTAGTCACCTTTGCTCTTGGCACACGATTGCCATTATTGTATGCGCTTCCTCGCACCATCAATCTACTGAAAGAGATTGTGCTTCAGCTATGTTAATATCATTCCCGCTCCGATACTTTTCCTTGGTCGTGAACTGCTCAGATCCTGTAATCAAACGACTGCGCAAGTAACAGCACTGCCACCCAGCGTCTCACCGCACCATCGATGCCTACGCCGGCAACCTGCCATGCCCACTATACGAAGTCTTTTGGTAGTGCTCCCAGGCCACGTTGATCGCATTGTTTTGTCCCAGAGCATCACAGCTTCCGGTCACGTGGCGTTCAGGGCGGAGCAAAGGGTTAGGCGTACACCTTGATGCTCCAGGAGCCATGTCATGGCTTTAAGCATCCCATAAACCTGTCATGAAGTTGAAATATCAGGATGTACATATTGGCAGGTCAGGTTGTTTCGCCAGACATGCCTGTTGTTTGGTTGGACAATCCTCAATGCTGTGGGCGATGATGGCATCCGGCTCCACTAGTATTTGGAGGACTTCTGCACCATGCTACTGCTCAACACCTTGCTTGAGCACACTTCTATCGCCTGTACACACACAATCGTCCTTAGATAACTGCAGCTTTCCTGGCTTGTCCGAAACTCTTGTTGTGATACGGCAGCTCAACTTACTGACGTTGCTGCTACCGCTCATCTGGTCGAACCCGCCGCTCCATGCTTCTAGTTGCATCTACTAGGGTAGAATAGAGGCGCAGCATATCCTATCCTCTTCCCAAAACAACTGCGTGCAATTGTGCAGTAGCTGTCACGTCGCGCCTCGCCTTCGCACCTCGCCTTCGACTGTGCGGCTTTGGACGGATCTGGTCACCAAACACATTCCAACGCAGTCTGGTTCTCCAGCAGTTAACCCCCCACTATCCAGCGCTTCTGTGAGGTTTTCATCTCGAAGCTTCTGCCCTGACATCTGGCTGCAAAAGTCTATCGCCTACAGAGTGTCAGGCTGTTGTTGTTGTTGATGTTGTCGTTGCCAACGGTTTAACATAATCGTAGGCAGATCACCCCTCCTCCCATACTTCAACTGATCGGAATCATATACGGGAACTGAGGCAACCTAATTCTTTGTTAAGTCAGCTCTTCGTGTCTGAGCTTCCGTTACTGACGGAACTTTGGTCGCAAGTCAACCTTGGAGGTCTTTGACACGGCCGCAATTTGCCTTCCTTGAAACAACAGTCAATCACAGGACCGAGAAAGACCTCCAATACTGAAACGATTTAGCGGTCCTGTACTTCATACAAACTCCCACCATTCACCACAGTACCTGGCTTAATGGGCCAATCAGGAAAGATGCCTACAACCGACATGTTGTATGATTCTGCAGAACGCGAGGGACAGGAGAACTTTGGTGTGTCCATGTCCTGTGCTCCTGATGTCCAACAGATCGACGACACTGTCTCCCGGGAGGGGCCTCGCGATATTTACGTGTGCTCAAAGCAGCAGCAGTTGTACGAGTCAGTACCACAGAGAGATCTTTCCACACCCATGGCACCCGCATTCGATGGCCATACCCAACATGGCCCACTGTCTTCGTACGGTCCTTCGCAAACATCGTCACAAGACATCAGCGACTGCTATGCTCGTTATGATGTGGCGTCGGTGCCGGTTGGCCCTACTTGTCTCGTCCCTGACGGATCGCAAATCGAAGCGTACAGATGGAATTCCGACAACGTAGAGGTCGATTACATGGACACAGACTACAACGGTTCAGTCACCGAAGAGAACCCTTCCGAATCGATGGACTCGTTTGCACCGACCGAGATTTACATGAACCCCATGGCGTACAGAAACGAACCGTCATACGAGGTGCCCTTGTTCGAGGGGTTCAATGATCACTATCCCCAGCAAGCCGGGGTAGCAAGCGACCCGCCAGCATTCGAAACGCCCAGGTTCGAACACAACTTTGGCGAAGATAACCTGCAATGGACATTTTGGCCGTCAATTGAGACACGTCAGACACTCTCGGAAGAGCAAGTAGCGCAAGTACTGAATGATTGTGCTCAACCGCTTGAGTCCGCCAGTATCAATTCAAGAAACATGCCGAATGTACATCCAGATGTCTCGAGCTTCTCTTCCTACCACCAAGTAAATGATGCAGACCCCACCACATCGATCAACACCTTTAAGCAGAATGTGGATAATTTGCTGGCACACAGGCAGATCACAACCCCAATCACACACCTGCTATCCTTAGAAAACTCTCGAACTGAAGAAGTGTTTTCTGGTGTCGGATATCCGCCGGTTTTCCATCTTCTTCCTAAGCAGCCGATCGAGTACGATAATGCTGATATTTCCCATGAATCTGCAAATGTCTACACTGGGTAGGCTCAGTCCAATAGATATATAAGAACTGATTGCTGATTGCAATAGGGTCTCCAGTCATTCATGCCGTATCGATCCGGAACCCAGCCAAGCCTCCGTTACTTCTGTTATCACCTCAGCGACGACCGTTCGATCGGAAATAAGTGGCCTACAATGCGACAAATTGCTTTCAAATGGACACCAGTGCAACGCCTATTTCAAGGGCAGGCATGCGAAAAGTCACCGCGGTAGACATACGAGGCTCAAGCATGAGGGCAAAGTTTTTGTTTGCGAAGGTGTTGCTTGTGGAAAAGTGTATACCCGACGATCGTATCGTTTGAAACATTATAAAAAACATCACCTGGAACTGGTAGGAGAGCAACATCGCCAGGATAGTGATGTCCAAGATATTGACAGATACAGGTAGCGTTCTACTTGTCTGTTCGTTGGTCATCAAGAAAAATTGACGTGTATGACAGGGTGTCGAAAACGGCTCCGAATGTAGCCGCGGACACCAAAACCATCCCGTTCTTTTCTTTCAGAGACTCCGATGCTGATTATTAAAAAGGTGTCTTTTTCGAATTGTATCGCCTTCGCTTCAATGTATGCAGGATGTTGTATTCTGGTGCAGGTGGCGTTTCGGCGAAAGTTGTTTCTTTGTGGAACCTCCTTTTCTGAATTTCAGAAAACTCCAACCGGTAAAAAAATAGCGTGATGAGACGCTGCTCATTACAAATCGTGGGAATCGTTCTACATGGCGTTTGGCCTCTGAAACTTTTATTACAATTGGGTCTCGTTTTGTACTTGTTGTGTTATGTACAAATTTTTTTGGCGTTTGGCGTTCCTTATACGTTGGAGAGGATAGGTTTTCTTAAAAGCTCTTTGGCCCGATGTGGTTTACAGTCATTGGACAAGGACGGCGGCCGTTGTCACTGTAGGCTGCAACCACGGGCTCAATCTCACACATGATCTCATCTATTCGTCTCGATCCGTTTCATACATCGTTTCGTGATTGTTGAGGGCATGGACAGATGGGGGTCTTGCTGAGAGACCGACGTCAAAACAAAGGAGATCGTGGAGACTAGCGGGGTGGAGACGGCCCCATGTGCTGCCTGTCGCACAGACGAATCTTTCTCTCGCCACCACGCCGCTTTATCTAGAGCTACCAGCTGTGACTGTCTAACTCCATTGCTATCGCTTATTGGTGTCAATCGAAATATCATCTATTCGCGGCTGCCTGTTGTGTGGTCAAGCGTTACTAAGAGCATGACATGGTCGCCCCTCGCTTTTCTAAGCTCAAGACTTGGAGATGTACACCAACTCACTTGGTTGATGTGTGATGAGCCACAAACGAGCGTCAGGCCGCTAGAAGTATCTTATTGGAAGATTGAAGCAAAGAAAAGGCTTTCAGCTCAAGGTTAAGAAGGCAACAAATTGGTCTCTATCGTCCAAGAACATCAATCTTGGCGCACGGGCTACACTGCTCGGCGGAATCGAAGCAAATTTTAAGGCATCAAAACGGCCGGAACGCTAGATCTTCCTGCTATTATGATCTTTGGTCCTACTGTAGTATCCAACATCAACCTAGAAAAGAAGAAAAGGCGCGCCACCCTTTGGCAGGCACACTCACACAACCAGGAGGCCTTGCCCTGAGGCGTCGCCCCTGTACAAGCCGTCCACCCACTCCTTGCGCACCGCCCGATTGTTTCAGTAGCTTACCCATGTTTACCGAGCACCACGAATTGATTTTTTTTCTACCAATGTGTGGCATTCCCTGTAGGTACTTGATCACGCTGTTGGCGTTCTACCTGGACCCGTCTCCACAACGGGAACAGTACTCCCACCACTCGAATATTTGCACATTGTTCAAGAACTATCGACTAACACGAACCCTAGCTTTACAGCCAATGTGAGAAGTGGGTTTACGGGTTCAGGCTGACGCTTTCACACCAGCGTTATGCCGCTTCGTTCGTCCGGTATCGCAAGTATCATACATCTCATCATGGCAGTGTGTCATGAAGTTGGCATGTATTATGTCAGATAAGAGAATATACAGACATGAAGGAAGCAGAAGGTTGTCGTATTGAGTGAACTACAGAGAGCGAATATATACACAACCTGTCGGAATACTGATGCATCACAGCCCTGAGGACATGAGCTAGTACCATTCAGGACTAGCTCTGGTACCCCACGGTACATATTCCATCCTCGATAGACAGTAGACAAGAAGAGAACAAGAGACCACCTACACATGCACTGACCATTGATATATCGATGAGCACGTGCGTTGAAGCCCTGCCAACACAACCAGAGAGTAAACGCATGACAAAATGCCACGCGAAACACAATTCACTGCGTACCTTGGGAATTGAGGTGCCAATCTGACATACTAATAAGCCTAAAACTCAAAAAATTATTACAGCAGTACATCTCCGAATGGGATATGTCGATGGGCTGTTTACCTTACAGCTCGGGTGAACAGAACTACGCCTAAAGCAACATGTCTATGTCAGTGCTCAACGACTTCGACCTCAGCTACGTCTCTCCAACATCAGGTTCTATTACAAGTATTTCAAGTACTCTGAAGGCCTGTCATACATCATGCTACTTTCCTTATCGAATATCCTGGCTTGTTTTGTACAAGCAACAAATGTGCATATCTATAGACCGTTTGGAACAAGACTCAAACCTAAGCGAGAGATGCAAAGACTTGACACAACTCTCTAAAACTTCTTTGAGTTCTTTTCCATATCCGCTCACTTTCATAGATTCGTCTGTAAACGCCGTTGGTAATTTGAGGTAAGGGCTGCAATGTGGGCTTGTCAGCTGCATCCTCCAGCATGACTGGTCACGACTACTCCAGTAAGCTCAGTTTGCTCGAAATCCAGGCCGAAATTGGCCGAAAAGGCTCATTATGTTGAGAAAGGTGAGTGCAGTGCAGGTCAGTAAGGGAAGTCAGGCGCCTTGGCACGGAAGGTGGTCAGGGTCCCAAGCGCATCATTAAAGGGAAGCTTCACCCAACTGGTAGAACTTAACGAAATCAACACACTCCACAGCCACTTCGATCAATACTCTCCACAGCCACTTCTGACTATGAGAAGGTCATGCCATCTTAATACATTGTATTGTTCCGATAAGTCATTGATGATGAAGCAGGCTCAAAACACCGTATAGCATCCTTACAGTCACAAACATCTGGATCTCTTTCAACTTCTTGAGGTACCATCCTAACGTTCCCCCCCCTGTGGGTCGAGAAACCCGCAGCAGCGAGATGCATCGCCATTTTGCGCACCCAAGGCTTTCCTACGCCAGTTCACAAATCCAAACTCACCATGCCGTTGTTCTTTGCACTCTACCCTTGAATGCACGCGGCCTGCAGTATGACAATTACAACGTTGTTGATAGCGCCGTCAATCGTTTCAACTGTCGCACAGTCGGCCGTGATCGCTTTGAACCCCTGCTTCGTGCCAACAACAGCCATATTTTCGTACCTCGGCACCTTAGCGTAACAGCCTAGTGAATGAAGAATGTAGCATCTAACTCACAGCCTCTACGACTTGTGACTGTGCGGTAACGAGTTTATCCGTGTCCAAGAGATCTGTCGCCCTCCTAGCGCAGAGACCAGATGCGTTTACGAAGCGCTGTTATAGGCATAAACAGGCTGGTACTGTATTATACGCCACTCCTAAATGATCGAGTTGTGGTGTGTGCTTCTAGGCACCGCTGGCGCGAGGGTCAGCTCACGGGCTTGCACAGCGGCTCCTCCCACTTCTCACAGCTCACATCTTCAATCACCTCGACATGCCTCGCTTGCGTTACCATAGCCATGCAAAGCGTTATAGCGAGTTACACAGGACCAAACAACCGAGGTCTGCAAGTTGCCACTAACCCAGGCACCATCAACTATAGCGTTTATGCTCGGGCCGGCACGTTCCCTGCCCCATCCTACCGGCACGGACGCTAATTGAGGATCCAAAGATCCACCGCGAACTCCGCCGAAACCATGCTCGAACCTCCCCTTCCGCCAAGATATCGACTTTGTCGAGCGTGGCGATGTCCTCGAACGCATCGACAAGAAATGCTCGCAGCCGGCGGGTCGGGCAGCTCTCGTAGGCTTCGGGGGGTTTTGGGCACGACTAAAGGTCTTCGCAAGGTCCTGACCGACGCTAACTTACAGCAGGAAATCACAGCTCGCCATCGAGTATGCGCACCGCGTTCGACGGACTTCACCCAACACTTGGATATTCTGGGTGCATGCCAGCAACTCAGCACGACTCGAGCAAGCATTTAGCGACATCGCACAAAGAGTTGGGCTCTGTTCTCAGCCAGACGCTGTGATAAACACTGTCCCAGCTGTTTGTAGATGGCTATCGAACGAGGCGAACAGACGGTGGTTGATAATCGTAGACAATGTCGACAACGAGATCACAATCGAGTCCCAGGAAGATGTGTTGGTGAGAACAAGGAGTGCAGAATCGTTCTGTTGATTTCTATCTGAGCTATGGAAATTTATAGAAGAGAATCGAACTAGAGCAAATCGGGCTTAG
>JALRMI010000546.1:0-15570 GCA_026120165.1 Leptosphaerulina australis
TTATCACAGTACAACCTGCAGTCATTTCGGGTGGTCGATGCCGTGTATCTTCCTTCGAAGAATTGCACATCGACCTTTCCTTTTCTGGATATACTCACATGACTCATGAAGGACGCAAACTTAAAGATTTGAGAAGCCGGGCCCTGGGATTGAACTACTTCAAGATAGCTAGACCTTGTAGTTGGATATTACGAGGCGCGCGAATGAAAAGAAGTTAAGAACGGGGAGTGCCAGGTTCGGTGTGGTCTTGGATGAACAATGGTAACATACGGACGCATAAACAACTTTCGAATCTGGCAATTATAGTGTTTCTGAATGCTGCAGCACGCGATAATAGAGTTCCAAAAGACTGAACAAGTGAGGCTAGACCTCGGACTAAGCAATTACATGTGGCATGGTCCCCGTATGCTTGTGGGGTTGCCAATATGGCGCCCGCTCCATCCGCAACCACAAACCTAGGCCAAATACAGCATTTATTGTAGCTCTTACGTTATAAAATGATTACCAGGTCTAGTTAAGGTCTAGGGATCACATACAACGAATAATCAGCCAGTATTTGGCCACCCATTCCACCGGCAAATGGCTACCTTATCGCGAATAAGAAGCTGCTTCTGATCGAATAAAAAACTCAAATGGCACTTGTGAGGCTCTGCTATCATAATACTTGATACCGTTCCATATTGTTGTTTCACTTCGAAAAAAGACTGCTGATTGCTCATAAGGGATATTTGCACGAGTAGACGCTGACACTTAGAAGACACAACTGCATAATTAAATTTAACGATCGCAGCTAAACTTTCAGCACGCCTCCATATAAACGATACTGCGTCCCTCGCAACAGATTCAGGTTTATATGAAATTTATTCCTGTCTAGTCCTACTCTTCCGTTTTAC
This sequence comes from Leptosphaerulina australis, assembly GCA_026120165.1. Taxonomy (NCBI): domain Eukaryota; kingdom Fungi; phylum Ascomycota; class Dothideomycetes; order Pleosporales; family Didymellaceae; genus Leptosphaerulina; species Leptosphaerulina australis. Next base: position 894 of record JALRMI010000546.1, read on the forward strand.
CGTTATCAGCAGTTATCGATGCGTATCCAGACCGAGTTGAATCCTTGGTGATTCAGATAAAGATAGACTATTCAGCTTTTTATTCTGTCTTCTTATAACGTTAGCCACGGGCGAAGCGTCCACCTCAAACCTCACAAAAATTACGACATTTTACATCAACCAACCTCTACCATTGCTCGCTACAATCCTGTCTCGCTTTCAAAATATATTCACTGGTACACAATCTTTATGTGCTATGAATCTTTAAGGATTTTATAACATAGTTGTTTAAATATCGCTTCACAAAACATCTCTCTCCTAGAATTTGCCCCAACTTTTCTATTACTTCATACTCACCTCAGCTTGAGCTTAGAAAATTATGAAACATAAAGACTATATAATAGACATCATAGTGTGAGGGTAGGAAGAGACTATAGCAAGCAATCGTGGAGATAGACTGATGTAAAATGTTGTAATTTTGGTGAGGTTTGAGGTGGACGCTTCGCCCGTGTGGACGCTTCGTGCGTGGCTAACGTTAATTATTATTATAATCTGCAGTTTTAAGTGCTAACGTGTGCTATACAAGCGTGCTGACACTATAGAGATCATGTTACTGTGTTAAGGGCAAACAGAGCTGCTAGCACCATCGATTACTAGGTGACATCGAAATTCCTATACTCTTCGGAGTTCTTCTAGAGTTTTCAGATAGCAAATGCCAGGTACGAAAACATCAGCCCCTTGAAATGCTTGAAATTAGGTGCGCTGAAGTTGTGTTTCCAAGCGCGACCATATTTAACGTTCCTCCATTGTAGCAAGATAGGTCGTCGCAGTGTTGATCAGTAGGTTGAAAGATTGTTTGAACTTCTCCCGAAACCTCGATAAGCTTGATCCAGCCAGAATTTGAGTTTCGCTCTTCCCTCTTGATCCGGGATCGAGGATTCCCCCCGCCACGTCATCTCTGTTTGATATCGAGACATTGGCTTCAAGAAAAATGTCGCGTATGAATCGATTCCTGGAAGATCGTCCCGGTTGATGTGGAGACGAACGCTGTAGTTTTGGACATTGACGTGGTCAAGTGTTTCTCGGATTCTGATATCTGGGGACGCACGGAAGGCAATAGTACGCTTTGAACCAATACCGAATCCTTCAACAGTTGTCAAAATGCAGCCGGACATCCATAATCTTGGTGAGCCGAAAGAAGAAAGGAGAGCCCAGACATCGCCAATCGGAGCGGTGACTGTCCCAGTATACTCGGTGACCGTGACGACAGCCATATGACCGGACGGGAGAGTTGTCAGGAAAAGGTAAATAAGGGGCTGCGTGATTGGAACGGCTGTTTGTGTTAGGTCTAAGGTGACTGGCAGTTACGGCGAATGTGATGTCCGTTGAGAAAAGATCGGGTTGTCTGCTGTCTTCTATTTAATATACCGAAAGCCGAGAATGCTATTTTTTTTTGGAACCGGAACGCTAGCTGAATTCAGTGCATTCAGTCGAGGGACCAAGGCTGGTATAGAGTGGGGCGAATTCACTGCACAAGGCTGCTGAGTAATACTCAGTCCCTTACAAAGCCGTACCGGGCCCGCTAATTATCAGCCTGTAGTTAGCCGATCCTAACTATCATGATAATTGGATGATATACAGAATTCATGGTTGATGCTCGGAGCTTCCTAGAACCTAGGCGATCCTTACGAATCACAATGTTAGCCTCTTGGAATGAGGATGTCATTAGTCTTAAAGCACGTCAATGATCTCCAACTAAATGACTTAAGTCTCCGTATCAACCACATACAGTATCGTCCCCATGTTCTAATCCGTCAATTTTGTAAGTGTGCTCGAGACCTTGTCTACGATATGACATTCCGCGAGAGATTTTGCGAACCAGCACTGATTTTCGTGGCATAACAGAACAGACTCAGCACAAGTACGGTCTCCACAGTTACCGCAGCGTACAGTCTTCGTACACCTGGCTGCATTACAGTATCACTGGCATCTCGCGTCATGTCGCTGGATTGTGGGGTATTTTCTGATCTCCTTGGAGTAGTCGCTGACGCCAAACAGGCGGAATGCCGGTACTGGGTTTGTCGGTATACCCGCCCGTGAAATGGAAAGGTATTTTGGACGCTTTTAATCGGCTGCCCGTAGATGTCGCGGAGCGCTAGTCTACGGTTATGCAATGGCAAAGAGTGAATAAAGATTGAAGGGTGTATTGGGTGAAGAGAGTATATTGCATTGTACCACGAATCTCCTACGTAGCAAGGGCTAGCAGCGACGTCGAAGTCCTCTACTAGCTTGCTAGTTGTAGGTTCAGATTCTCGGATTCGTCCTCTCAATGTTGGCTGTGGCCGTATCTTTATGCGTTGAGGTGTTGGCGCTTACTCGATCCACGCGATACCCAATCCGGCCAAAAAGTGACAGGTCTCATCGTACTGCTATCGCAGTGCAGTCTGCAATAATACCAACAGGGGTTTTTTTAGGATATCATCCACATGGTAAGGCCTTGGCTGTTGGGTCCGTGGCGCGAGGCTCTACAATTAACTGACTGAAGGCCTGTCTGTGTGGAGGCCTGTTTAAACACTAGCTGTATAGTCGTGGGTACGTCTGCGCCTGCCATGGTGCGGTATGAGCTGGCCATCCCTTGTACTGCATAGTTAACCCACTTCTCGGGCACTCTGACTGAATTGCCTTCAAGTGCGCACATCATTGTCTCCTGGTTTTCTTGCTCCAGAAGGGTATCCCTTATTCTTCGGCTTGTTGGTGTGATCGCCCATCCTGTCTTGATTAGCGCAGCCGTGGGCATATCATGGAGGGTGAGGCCTTCTATCTTCTCACATAGGGCTTGTCTGTTAGCAAAGGGTGATAGCTTTAATAGCCGAATTTCTGGGGTCACTGCGATGAAAATGCGTAGATCATCTTTTTCAGTGATCCCCGTCTGTGTGTGAGGCATTTTCGGTCTGGATCTGCGGCTTTTATCCATACTTTTGTATCTGAGCTCCTCTGATGAGCTTCGGGTGTTTCGAGCTACTTCTGCCCATGTTCGAGAGCTGGTGGGCGACGTGCTGTCGTCACGTGTCGTCCTTGGAGTGCCTTGACGCTCAGCCAGAGCCGCTATGACTTACTGCTGTATTTCAGCAGCCACTTTGGTCTCTTCTGGGCTTTTGTATTCTGCTATACAGGTGTCGATGGCCCTTGCAATTGCAGATGTGATGTTGCATCGTATCTACGCGGCCTGTAAGGCAGCATTTAGATGGCGTGTGACTGCTTCAGTGACGCCGGTTGGGTTTTTGTTAGTCGCTCCTCCAACGAAAACAGGTCGCAGAGGGTGTGCCTGGTGTTGCAGGTCTGTCTGCTGCCTCTTTGAGGTGCGTATGTGGTTCCCGTTAGGGGACTCGGGGTCTTGACGAGTATGGCCCGATTGAGAATAGGGTGACAGGCGGATCGGCGTGGCAGTTTCTGCTGGTTCGGTATTTCGGGAACAACCCATGTTGAGTGTACTCCGAGGCCCGTGGGAAGGCTTGGTATCAACCACGTGAGAGAACTAACCATAGATTTCCATGCACTTTCTGTCCTTGCCTGTTTGCTCACACCACGAAATCTCAACACATGTATCCTTCCGGCTTACAACAATGATTGCTATTGAGGCGCGGAATGCAAATCGCATCCGCATGAGTGAATGGCATTTTTGTCTCGCGGCAGATCAGGAGAAGAAAGAGCTGAGATGCAGGGTATATTGGTACTTTAAAGATTGATACTCTGCACTTTTATTGTTTCTTTGTCATTTGGTTTCACTCAATTCCTAGTGTTGTGTCTTGTGCATTATGATATGCAACGTATACTATGAGGATGAGCGTCACGAACACGATCCCAGCGCCAAATACATATGCGTAAAACACGAGATCCAGATTAACACGGCGAGATCCATAGCAATCCTCAACAGCTCGATAATCTTGTTTGGCCTTGTCGACCTCCTTGTCAAACTGAACAATCAAACGTCTCGGTGTCAAAAGAGCGTTTGCAACTCACATCTTCTGGTCTGCATTACGGTTAATAGTGAAGAATGTAAGTGTTATGGAAGAATCCCATGCTGACATTCTGATTCACATACCAGCAAGATCTTTACTAATGATGATGGGCCGAATGGTAATATGCTGTTCCTAAAATACTTTGTGGTTGACGCTGTTGAGCATGAAGGTCGAACCGACGCACTGGATCATCTTCCAGGAGTCATGTCATTTGGCGCTGTTGTTGGGTTTCTAATCAGAGGGCTCGTTAGAAATGCCTTCAAGATCGCGGCGTCATTCTGGATCACAATGGCATTATTCTTGCTGTCTCGTGCGTACATAATGGTACGCCTCCGCCCACGTCACCGCAGGATGATGAAGTCTCGCAAGTCAGTCGGTGATTGGCCTGAGAAATCTCTTTAGACAATTCCAAACGCTCGATCCTTAAGAATATAGTCTTGTGGGTGGTTGTAAGGGCACTGGATTTAGGGTACTAACTCTTGGGCTGGAAGTCTTCTTAAGTATCCTGGCCAAGGGATGTATACCTGCGCTACTCCAGATCTACGCTACAGATGATTTCGAGTTCGGTATCAAAGCCAATCACTGGCTCATTTTGAGATATTGTTCTTTGCAAGGATTCTCGTTATCTTTTGTCTTCCGCATACCATTTTAGGGAGAAGAAATGGTTGGAGCCGAGCGATACACTGCCAGTAAAGTCAAGAGAGAGGAAATCATATTTTGAGAACCCGCAAATACTGATACTATCGGACGAGGTCAGTTTTGTCAGTTCCATTGAAAATGACGTGGAACCGACTGGACCCGGATAGAAGCGGATTTTGCACTCGATGTTGTGCATGCTTCCCAATAGTCAGCACATAGATGCGCTGAGCGGTACCATCCCTTGTGGATAATACTGCGAGATTGTTCACCACTGTAGTCTTCGGTCTTGTCCTCGGAGCGCTTGCAGAGGATGGAAAAACTCCTCTGGCTTTTGTGTGTACACAGTAGCGTTGCTGTTGCATTGCTTGGCTCTACAGTCTTGTTGTTTTCAAGATTTCCGCTAGCTGGCAGTCGGAGAATTGACCTTTAGGTAGTGCTTCCGCGTCAAGCTTCATGCCACCTGCCTTGCGGTTCTAACGGCCCGTACTTTTTGATCTCACTCCCAAATGCGCACCCCGCACCATCAGTGGGGTAATTTTTCCGTCTCCACCAAAAATCCAGCAATACCAAACACGGTAAGGATAAATAGTACATTGATTTAACGATCTGGGTGCGGAATGGCAGTAATGAACCGGCTTGGAACCTGCAAAGTGTGCTTTGACATGATATTCCGTGATCTTCGCAGTTTCGAGTACAAGAAGCCCTTAAGGACGTCGGCTTCAATCAGTAAGACGCTCCCATTAGCGACACGAAATCATTATGAAGCTTGGCCAAGTTTTTTGCCGGTTTACATTAGGTGTGCTGCCTGCGCAGGCGGCTGCCCGGGCTCTAGGCGCTAAGCCTAACAATTTCATCATCGCAGAGCGAGAACCGCTGCAAGATATCGTTACATGGGACGAACACTCATTATTCGTCCATGGAGAACGCATCATTTTCTGGGGTGGTGAGGTCCATCCTTTCAGGTGGGTGAATGACTCGGTGGAAGCAAGTACCAGCTACTGAGCGTCGGCAGACTTCCGGTTCCGAGTTTATGGTTAGATGTATTCCAAAAGATTAAAGCTCTAGGGTACAACGGTGTGTCTATATACACACCTTGGGTATTGCACGAACCAAAGCCAGGCTCGTTTCAAGCCGAAGGCATCTTTGATTATGGGCCATTCTTTGACGCAGCAAAGCAAGCGGGCGTATATCTTGTTGCCGTAAGTGTCTCAGAAATTCTGTATAACTTTGACTGACTATGCAGCGACCCGGCCCATATATCAATGCCGAAGTATCAGGTGGAGGCTTCCCAGGCTGGCTGCAGAGAATCTCTGGCAACCTGCGAACGCCGGACGCAGACTATCAACAAGCCTCGAAGAACTACATCGAGCGCATCACACCAATCATCGCAAATGCTCAGATCACTAATGGTATGATGAATAAATGAGTTTCTTTAGGCACATTCTGCTGACCAAAATTCAACAGGCGGCCCCGTCATTCTGTTCCAGCCCGAAAATGAGTACAGTGCCGGCTTAAATAATGTTACTTTTCCTGATGCCGACTACATGAATCATCTCATGAAGCAGTTCCGGGACTTGGGGATCGTCGTACCATTAATAAACAACGTCGCATGGCCAAGTGGTATCAATGCGCCAGGCACTGACGCCCCAGTAGATATATATGGTCATGATGCGTATCCCCTAGGAATGAACTGTACTAATCCTGGATACTGGCTTGATGATGCCTTACCCACCAATTGGCGGGAGACACACCTTGAGCAGAGCCCCAATACACCCTACATGGTAGGCCTGACAAGCCATACGTGTATTGTCAAAACGCAACTAACTTGATCAGCTCGTGGAGTACCAAGGTGGGGCTTACCAGCCTTGGGGTGGCGATGGCTTCGAGAAATGCGCGATATTCACGAATCACGAGTTTGAGCGTGTTTTCTACAAGAACAATATTGCGGCTGGAGCCACCATTTTCAATGTGTATATGGTATGCCCGTCTTTTCTCAAGGTCGTCAAGTGTTGGGTATTGACTTGGACAGACTTTCGGTGGCACAAATTGGGGAAACCTGGGTCACGCAGGGGGGTACACATCATATGATTATGGTGCAGCAATCACGGAAGAACGCCAAGTACACAGAGAGAAGTACAGTGAGGCCAAATTAATTGCTAACTTCGTAAAAGCTTCACCAGCCCTGGCCAGTGCAGTACCTGGTTACAATACAACAGGAATCTACACTGATACCAAGGAAATTACCACTACCCCGCTCTTTGGTAGTAGGACAAATTTCTATGTAACACGTCAGACTAAGTACAACAGCTTGGCATCCACTTTATATAAGCTGAAGGTCCAAACCAGCGCCGGTAATCTTACCTTACCACAGCTGGGTGGACATCTTTCAATCAATGGTCGCGACAGCAAGATTCACGTAACGGACTACGATGTCGGTGGTATCAATCTTCTGTACTCAACAGCCGAGATCTTTACGTGGAAGAAGTATAGCACCAGAAGCATTCTCGTTGTCTATGGGGGTCCTAACGAACAGCATGAGCTTGCAGTCTCTAACACCAGCGGTGCAACAGCTGTCGAAGGATCAGGCGTCAAATTTGCCAATCGCAATGGCAACACCATCCTCAATTGGCAAACAGAAGCAAAGCGCCGAGTTGTACGCATTGGGTCGGACTTGCACATTGTCATTTTGTCGCGTAATGAAGCGTACAACTACTGGACTGTGAGCACCTTGGCTTCAGGTAGCAGCTACTCCCACCATGCCACATTTTCATCCGACTTGATTGTTCATGCAGGCTACTTGGTCCGCAGCGCTTCGATCTTGGAAAACAAGATTCATCTGAGCGGTGACGTGAACGTGACAACCACCATCGAAATCATCGGTGGTACACCCGAGAACATCAGTGGCTTGACCTGGAATGGGGAAGACACTCATGCAAAACACGACCGCAATGGCTTTCTCAGCGGCACTGTATTCGTCTCCACTCCTGAGCTACAGATCCCGGACCTCAAGTCATTGACATGGAAATCTATTGATTCACTTCCAGAACTGCAACCAAGCTACGACGACTCTGCATGGACCAACGCTGACCACACCGAGACAAATAACACATACTGGAATCTCACTACACCGACCGTGCTCTGGGGTGCTGAGTACGGCTATAATACAGGTTCCTTGATCTTCCGCGGACATTTTTCTGCGACAGGTAACGAGACTGTCTTGCATCTAAATGTGTCCGGTGGCTCTGCATTTGCATTCTCGGCATGGGTAAATTCGACGTTCCTCGGGTCTTGGGCTGGTACCGGCGAAGCTGCAATCGCGAACCAGACGTTGTCGCTTCCTAGATTGGAGCGTGAGGGCAAATATGTCCTCACAGTGCTGGTTGACCACATGGGCCATAACGGAAATTGGTAAGCATTATTTACTACATGGCCATTAACAACGATATTGATGTATTCAGGTTCGTTGGCTACAATGAGATGAAGACACCTCGCGGAATCCTGGGGTACAACTTCCCCAGCCACACTCCTGCTTCTAGCTCGAATTCTCTTCGCGCTGACGACGGTATACGCTGGAAGATTACCGGCAACCTTGGGGGTGAGGACTACCTTGGCGGCCCCCGCGGTCCTCTGAATGAAGGTGCCTTGTACCCTGAAAGAAACGGTTACCATCTTCCCTCCGCGCCGACACAATCCTGGACTAGCGATTTCGGGCCTGCATCTAGAATGGATAGGCCTGGTGTACGGTTCTACCAAACTACTTTCAAACTTGATATTCCCAGAGGCTGGGACGTGCCTCTCTCTTTCGTCTTTGATGGCGATGAATTTACCGGTAAGGGAAAAGGATGGCGTGCACAGTTGTGGGTTAACGGGTATCAATTTGGCAAGTTCGCAAATGCAATCGGACCGCAACGGCGATTTCCTGTGCCAGAAGGTATTTTCAACTATCGCGGCAACAATACTGTGGCAATAAGTATCTGGACACTAGAAGAGAGTGGCGCAACGCCCAAAGGCATAAAACTTGTCGCTGGTATGCCTGTGCAGTCCGGGTATGGCGATGTTGCACTGTCGCCGATGACAGCTTGGGAGAAGCGAGCGGGTGCATACTAAGTTGACTCTCAGAGTGACCATTCACTCGTTATAATAGACATCTCGTAGAGATGTGCATAGCTGTATCTAAAATTGACGTTTTATTATTCGGTCAAATTGAGTCGTCCCACTTGTACTCCCACCGATGTGCATAGTTGTCAACAACCAAAACAAACAAAACTTTCGACTCCGGTTTTGTTTGTTTGACGATTTCTTGGTACTGTTGTTTGTTTGTTTGGTTTTGAGTTTTAAAACTATAGATAAGGTGTGAGTATATCCGGACAAGAAAGGGAGAGATCGACGCGTGCTCTCTTCGATGGGAGATACGTGGCATCTTTCACCGGAGACTATTTCAGGTCGAACTGTGATAACAGCACAAAACGACAGGTCACTTTGTGGCCGCATTGGGCATAGCGCGGTTCGAAGCAAGTGTTGCACGCCATGCATAAGTAGATAGCTACAACCCACATCAACACGAAGAACCTCAAGAACTGATTAACCTACACCGGTATACTAGCTAGCACAACTGAACGTTGATGCTAGGCCGTACCATGTGGGAGCAGTGACAAAGAACCACCATCACCATTCCCCTTTTGATACACGAATGTGATTGTGATCATTGCATAAGTCGATACACGGTTGTGACCGTGATTGCTGACCATTCTTTCCTCCCTACTTTCCTCTCTCAATCCGCGATACGCTCCTCTACCAAGGTGCAGGTCACATTACCTCCCGGACCTACCCAAGTAGGACCCGAGAGGGTATACCGACATAATGTGTATAGTTGTAGGTAGTGGCCAGAGTTATCAACAAGCAAAATGGTCTTCAGCGTGATTACTAGAATAGGCGTCCACAGACCGACCTTTGCTCCGTGTATGCCTATTCTAGTAATCAAGCTGAAGATCATTTTGTTTGTTGACAACTCTGGTAGTGGCTCCTCCTATATTTCTATCCCAAACTGCTCATTGAGCTCTGTATCAGTATATGTAGCTGCTGCCGTTACGTTTGGAGGTTTAAAACCTGTCCGAATCGAGCGTTGAATACAGATCAAGGCGGATAGTAGTTGACTGCCCATTTTGCGCCTTCGTGGCTCCATTATATCGCCTGTAGGCGGCTTGGTGCAGTTGGTCGCGCATCTGGAGTAGTTTTTTCTCCCGAACTGGTCCCTCGGTCAAGAAAATCTACGTTGGTTCGAATCCAGCAGCCGTCACCCCATCTCTCTTGAGAGGGGGACCACCTGAGGCAGATTCTGCCTCTTCACGGAAGGAGCGCCTACGGGCCAATCATCATCGTCAAGGCTCGCAAACCACGAAGAAAGGGAAATACCAGCAGCATGCGCCACCCTCGTCCAGCTTTACCGTATCGAGCTGGGCAGACTAGCTGGCGCCCAAAAGCTAGTGCACGTACGTACACTACGGACGGAACTCCTCTCCCCAGCTTGGAGAAAACTTCACACGTAAAGGAAAAACAGCTTGAAGGCAGCACAGTCAAGAACAGACAGGCAAAAAGAAAGGAATGGTTTTAAGGATAGAAGGAAGCGAGGGGTTTTTAAACAGTAGACCTTACAGGCTCTACTGTTATGTTTGCCCTTGCCAACAGTTAATGAATCCATAGTGTCAGCACGCTCTTATAGCGCTCGGTAACACTTTAAATTCCAGATTAATTATTATTATTGTATCGCCTGTACTTGAGAAGACTCGCTCACAGTCAATACTAAAGGCAAGTATAGTTACTACATCTAATGCTAATTGTGAGAGGTTGGGATACTTTGGTTTCAGTCGAAGCCAGTATTGCACAACCGTACAGCCAGCTTTGTACTGGTTTGCTGTTCACGCTGGCTTGCGAAGCCAGTTATCGTACTCATCTGCTGCACTTGTTGTCCCGATGTCGTCGTCAAGTATTGAGTCGACCGTGTCGTCAAAGCTGCTTATCGTGTGTACAGGTGTGGTTACTGTAGTTGCTATTGTTGCTGGCTTGTAACTACTACAAAGCTGCCGGAAGCTCGCACGCGTGGTCATTGCTAATGCGCTCGAATCTGCTTGGGTACTGTATCAAATTAGCCCACTGCTGCAGTGCATCGCGTGTAGCTGTTCGAGCTAATTGTGCCAGAGGTTTTCGAAGTGGTGCTTGTGACGTGGATGGAGCAATGTGGCAGTATAGTAGACAGTGATTCTGAGTAGCTTATCAAGGTACGTTGTTGCTTTCGTGCGCGCAGCGCGTACATTAATCGCGATGTGGTCTTCTGGTGCATCAGCTGGCCAAGAAAGTCAAACAAAACACCAAAATTTTGACTGGTACAGCCTGTTTTTGTTTGATTTGACTGTCAAAACTGTAGCAGTCGTTTTCATTTGTTTGACGGTGTCAAATCAAACAGAATCAAACAAAATTTTGACGGAATTTTGGTCGTTGACAACTCTGCCGATGCGCCATTCTGCGCTACACTTATTTCCAGACAATTGGATATTGAACAGCGTATATAAGTCCAGTAAACGGTATGAAATCGTAACCTTCACTATCCAGAAGCTTAGTGCCAAAATTGTTCAAGTGCCTCACCCCGTATACACTAGTATGGGAAATACTCATCTGGCTACCAACAATATGATTAAAATTTCTCTGCTATTGAAAAAAGCCCCCTTCTGCAGTATGACTACCAAAGAAGAACCTACCAAGCTCAGTGACAAAATGGTTGTTGGGAATCGAATGCATGGCAGCAACGCGCAGAGCTATGGTGCTAAATCTAATTAGGTTTAGCAGCACTCTGGGCACGCGTTGCCGACTACAAACACACAGCAAGCTACCTAACAGAATCAATCAATCATCTACTATACTTTCGTTGTACCAACTGTTGATTCACCCCCTTTGATACCTTTGCCGTATCAACAATGGTATACCGTGAACAAAACCCTGAATTCGATCGCCATTCTAAAGCTAAATTCTACATCTAGTTATAATGAAAATATTTATGTCGATCTAGCAACCAACTTGTAACTGGGCGCCTACGTAGGCTATCACAAACAATCATCCGATCCCTGATCATGTACCACACAAACGTTCCTTCAATCAACTTGTACTGAACCCTCGTTTTCTCAACATCTACTCTATTATCAAACAATATTTAAACGGTGAATATGTTACAAGAGAAAAGGTACTGTAACTACTGCCTTCTATTCAGCAAGCAGGAAGCGGCCCCAAACATCCTGGACTTTAGAGAACACTAGGTCCTCCCATGCCGCCTCATTGACGTATTCCCTGGTATTCAGGGTCAATGCCCAGTCAAGTTCGGACAGACTGTACGCAATGGCGCGTGCGCCAGGCACGGTCCCATCCCGATAGCTCCAAGGCTCACGACCTCCGATACCGTACACCGAGTTACTTCCAATAAACTGAGAAATTGTGGCAGCAGAGGCCTTTAGACCAAAAGCTCCAATCGCCTCCTCTTTGATAGATCCATCACCACCATGCGCAGCCGAGACCCTATCATTTGACAGGGGTGACAAAGCCGAAACACCCGTGAATTTCGTCTCTTGCATAATACGGTCAGATTTGTGAAGCTCTGCGGCTGTGCTCCAGAGTTCAACGTCGGCGCCTGCAAGCACATTCTTCTCGATATATGAGGAGTAAGTCTCTCCGGTCAGGTTCGTGATGACGTAGCTCAAAAGCATAGTGCCGTAGTTGGAGTAAACACTCCTATCCCCAGGAGTGAAGTCCAACGGCCGAGCATATATATACTCAATGACCTGACGTAGCGTAGCTGGAGTTGTTTGATTGAGAGATTGTGCAACTATTGTGAATATAAAGCCTAAATCTGGCGACATCGAGCGATCAAATCCGGCAGTATGGTCCAAGAGGTGTTTCACGGTGATGTTCAAAGATCGTTCGTCTGCAGGCTCGTTATACCCGAGGAGCGGGTAAACAGGGGTAGTAAGATTCAGCAAACCCGTAGAGATAAGATGGTTTGTTGCCGCATACGTGAAGGTCTTGGATACGCTTCCAAGAAGGAACTTGTCCGAAGGCTCGACAACGGCACGGTCACTCTCAGCCCATGTGTATGCGCGAGAAGCAACAACTGTTCCATTGACAGAGGCGGCAACTTGAGCTTGCCTGACGCTGTTCCTCTTCATGAACGTTTCCATGACTTCATCCAAAGCATCACTGACCCCAGCGCTATTGATAAAGCCGGTGACAGTGCCTTTGGTGTGCCATTCGCGATCCAGGGGGGTTGTCTGCTCTGCAAAAATCACAGTGTATTTTGTTCCTGCTTTACCTCCACCTGAAATATGGATAGGGTGCATGTTCTTCGCCCCCTGTGCGACTATCTCCGAATCCAATTGCGATGAGGTGAGGTCCGTCAAGGTGACCCAGTGTCCAACAGTTGTGTCATCGAATATGGGTGTAAGGACCTGGTCTTCAGAGACATCGATATAGACTGGTCTCCAATATCTCTTCGAAGTTTCAGCAGCTTCTAGCGTTTTGTAGTCATACGTCAACGAATCTGTCTGGTACCACACAGTTTGTTGGTAGTTCACCGTGTTTTCGTGCCCGAGGATGCAGTAATGGCGATCATTCGGAAGTCCATACATGCTCACGCCTTTGATGGTCATCGGTGTATCCACGGTGGCATTCTCATAGGCGTAAGGGTTATCGAGACCACATTCCTGGATCCAATTACGGACCGAAGGTATTTTTTGCATTACACCCGCAAACAGCGCATCGGATGCAGATCCAGTAGCGGAGACGTGTGTAGAAACATATCCGCCAGCTCTCCAGTGATCTAACCAGGCGTTGTAGGCGGTTTCGTTGGCACCTAGTATAGTCTCGTATGCGCTACCATTTTGCTTCGTCCAGATGCCGGCATATTTCGCATCGGTGGGTGAACCATGAATGTTCAGAGACGTCGGCTGGTATCCCTCGGCTTTCAGTTTTGCAATTCTTGTCTCCAGTTCAGTACTATTAATGTCATAGAATACGCTTTGTTCGATCGTAGTATTTCGTTTCGAGGGTGAGAAATGTTGATCGTTGGTGGGGAATGAAGAAACAAATGTGGCCAAAGAGAGGCAACTTGCCAGATTTGACAGTAAAGACCGTGAAGCATACATTATGGATATTGACAGTAATTCAATCGGAGCAGTGTCCTTAACATTTAATAAAGCAACCGGAAATTTGGTCTTTGCACATGAGTGCATTTTAGCCCAAACAAATTTCGCAACACGGTCCAACAAACGAATTTGCGATACGAGGCTCTTCGCATACTAACTTCTAGTGTCTCTATGCTTGGGTATTGTAGTTGTGCGACGCTACTGGTTGTAGCCGTTGTGCTTCGGCATACAAAGGCCACTCCTACGTTGCAGCTGGTAAGTATGTCTTCGTCATATTGTATGACTGGATACACTCGAGACGCCGCAGGCCGAGCGCCGCATGAACCTTGAACTATGTTACTAAGCTTGTCATGTGACGGCCCGGATATAAGCTAGGCTGAGACGCAGAAGTAATAAAATACCTTTTGTTGAGAGAATGTGGATTCTGTGTAGGTTGATTGATGGAACGTTCGTGTGGTGCATAATCATGAGTCGGATGTTTGCTTGCGATGACCTACATAGACGTCCACTTGCGAGTTAGTTGCTCGGTCACACAACACATCAACAGCCGCACAAAAGCCAATATTCCTTACAGATAAATATAGAGTTTGATTTATAGTTGTTGCCGATTACATGATTTTGTTACAGATTCCCCGTTTTGCCCCTCAGCTTGACTGGTTCTCTTGTAGTATTCGTGCTGCCAAGAGGCCTCGTTTCAAGGTTTTTCTCATTTTTCCACAGCTATGGGTTGTTTTCGAAATGACGACTACACCCCGTGATTTAGTGCGGATGAGGGGTAATATACAACTAGATATGATTGGCTGGCGTTCCTAGGCAAAACAGTATTCCAACCACACCCAATACCTGTGAAGAAACTTA
>JALRMI010000547.1:0-15527 GCA_026120165.1 Leptosphaerulina australis
TCCCAACAACCACTTCATAATAAACTTTGAAACTTGAAATACAGACTCTTGTATATGCAATATATGGGCCGTATCAATCTTGAAAAAAATAAGATATGTGGGTCTGGAGATAGTACGACATGGAAGCTATTCAGGCCTCGAATCCCAATGCCTTACGAACCACATGCTAAGTTCCTTAGTAATCTACACATAGTATATATCTTATGCACAATAGCCTGAATATTAAGTTTTGAAGTTCATTATAAAGTGATGGTTGAGATATTCAGCTTTCAAATTCAAGTTTTTTGGTGCGTTTTGGAGTGCGGCACTCGCCCGTGAGATACGTTATGAGCGGAAATCAAGTTCTCGATACTCTTCGCAGTTATAATCAGGCATAGCAAAGGCACTCAATCACACTAACAGTAATATCATAAGATTATGCATGAGGACTTTATAGAAGCTTGACACATCTGCGGTACGTGGCTTGTACATACTGTTTATCGAAGCTAGTCTAGTTCGAGGATAAATTACGCTTGCAATGTGTAACGCGGAATGATATGCACGGAACCGGAACTTCAGGAATCGACATTCCGAAATGCCACCAGACATTTCTTTGGTTTGTCCCACTGATCAGACGCTCCTTTTTTGAAGCTAGCGAACATGTATAGAACTTTTACGGCATTAGCGCGGAACTTAGCCTTTTGTGCCAAGCAATCGATGCTGATATAAGCACCGACGGGGCGTCTACTTATGATAATTCTTCGTCGTCTTCGCGCCCTAGTGATAACAAGTTGAGCCTATTTTTGAGCTTCTGGTCTTCTTATACCGAATATAAGATAGTCTCTTCAAGTCGTTCTCGTTGGCATATTCCATTGCCTCTTGTTACCCCCACTATGAACTCAGATCAATTTCGCGACGCCGCCAAAGGTGCCATTGATGAAAGTCGGTTCCCTTTTGCTACACAACCACTCACTTTAACCAACGATTGACCTCTTACAGTTGCAACGTACTACGACCATATTGCGGACAAGCCAGTTCTGCCTTCTGTTGCTCCTGGATACCTCCGCTCTCTTATACCAGAATCAGCACCGAACGAAGGCGAATCATGGGAGACTATCCAGTCCGATATCGACCGTGTCATTATGCCAGGCTTAACGCACTGGCAATCACCAAAGTTCATGGCTTTCTTCCCGTGTAATTCCTCGTTCCCAGCGATGCTTGGAGACATGTACTCTGGAGCTTTCAACGCTGCAGCCTTCAATTGGATCTGTTCACCTGCCATTACGGAGTTGGAGACTGTAGTAATGGACTGGGTAGCCAAGTTGATTGGCCTACCTGGCGAGTTTCTTAGTCAAGGAGAAGGGGGTGGCATCATCCAAGGAACGGCCAGTGAGGTTATCGTCACAGCCGTCGTAGCAGCTCGCGAGCGTCTGATCCGCAGGCGGTTGAAGGACATGCCCGAAGGCGAAGAGAAATTGGATGCTGCTGCTGATCTGCGTGGCAAACTTGTAGCACTAGGCTCTGAACACGCACACTCCTCAACCCAAAAGGCCGCCATCATTGCTGGAACACGCTTCCGAACTGTCTCCGCTCCCGCTGAGAATAACTACAGCGTCTCTCCAGCATCACTTAGGAGCACCATCGAAGCTTGCAAAGCCAAGGGTCTCATCCCTTTCTACTTCACCGCCACACTCGGCAGCACAGCGACCTGCGCGGTTGATGACCTCGCCGGAATCGCTGAACTTGCAAAAGAGTACCCAGACATCTGGATCCATGTCGATGCCGCGTATGCTGGCTCCGCCCTTGTCTGCCCCGAATACCAGCACCTCTGTCCGCCTATTGCGGCGTTTGATTCTTTCAATTTCAACCTGCATAAGTGGTTGCTTGTGAACTTCGACTGCAGCGCCTTCTTTATCAAGCGCCGCAAAGACCTTATTGACACGTACTCGATTACTCCATCATATCTACGCAACAATTTCACGGAGTCGGGACTCGTAACTGATTACAGAGATTGGCAGATTCCTCTTGGTCGTCGTTTCAGGAGTTTAAAAGTATGGTTTGTGTTGCGTTCCTACGGTGTCAAAGGACTACAAGCATTCATTCGCAACCATGTACAGCTTGGCGAGTACTTTGGAGCGCAGATCAAAAGCCGACCTGATCTGTTCAAGATCACGACTGAGGCTAGTTTTGGGCTCGTCACCTTCCAAGTCACACCCAACCCACCGACACCCAGCGGCGGAAAGGCAGACAAACCTAATCCTAGGCATGAGGCATATACAAGTGACTTTACGCCAAGTGGCGAGGCCCAGTATAGGGAAGACTGCAATCAGATGACAAAGAAGGTTTACGAGAAGATCAATTCGCAAGGAGAGTTTTACATTAGTAGCTCGGTGGTGTGTGGCACGTACATTATTCGCATTGTCAGTGCGAATACGGCAGCAGAAGAGAAGTATCTCAGGTTGGTATTCGAAAAGCTTGTAGAAGCTGCTGAGGAGGAGAGAGATGGGCATAAGGTTAAGGACGTGCATTCTACATAGACGGTAAAAACTCGATAGAAGAAGATATGAAATACCGGCTAATGACCCAAATACCACTGTTTGGCGTAAAAATTCCCCATCTACCACTGTTTCCAACAGCCTACCACTGATTCAACCTTGGTTCAAAAATGACCAAAATACCACTGTTTCTGACCTGAATGCCACTGTTTCTACACCACCTGCTATCGTTCAATTGGTGGATTATGTGGCCTTACCTAGAATGCTCTCGGCTGTAGGCAAAAGTGGAGCTTTTTAGGAAAGTGCACAGGTCGCAGCCTGTGCGATCATAGATTTTAGTCTTTTGTCGTAGTCAGATGTTTGTCGTTCTTTGAGGAATGAGTAGAACTATCTTGTTTTTCGATTCACAATGCGTCGGCTGCTTGATCGCGTCAGGCACATTATGAATCGTTATTCATTTGGCAAGGGCAGTCACCGTTGGCACGGGCCGTTGGATTTCATTGGTCCAAAAACTATGGTATTTGGGTCATTTTTGAACGAATGTTAAATCAGTGGTAGTGTGTTGAAAACAGTGGTAGATGGGGAATTTTTACGCCAAACAGTGGTATTTGGGTCATTAACCGTATGAAATACATTAACATACGCATTGGACCAAGTACCTACACTAATCTTGTTAAGTATTAAAGACCTTCACACACTACATCACCTTACAAGCAGTCTTTGCTCATCATAACCGTGCAAAATCGAGCGATTAAATAAACAAAAGGCTGTATATCAATGAATTGGTTACCTCATATCCGCACCTCAGGGAAAAACAGTTTATCTTCTGGTTGATCTATCAAGCAAACAATGTACTCGTGCGTCTGACTAGACGATTTTGGCTTTTTGAAGTTATGACTACGAGATTGCTGCTGTTTTCTGAATGCTGAGCGAATACTTTGTGTTCCCTTCCTACTTTAATGTTGACCACAGTTCCGCCTATGGCTTGTTCACGATCTCGTCTGCCCAAGTTGAAACTCTGAGAAAACAAATGTTGCCTTAAATGCATTAAAGAACAGGAAGCAAATTCCTTGTATGATAGATCTCTTCCGTATCGTGATCTATAGGAACCACTACAGTTAAGAATGCGAATTGACCACGGCCATGTGTTATCGACCAGAGATAACCTGCGGTAAGAGCATCTCAAGACTATCGTTATGCAGAGGCGAATAAGCCACGTCCTCGACCAATTTTCCGTCTGTTGAGCGTATGTTAAAATGACGCACAATTTCCATCCGAAGGCGACTGTCAGGACTGCAAAGAAGTGCGTCACTATAATTCGGAGCTTAGCAAGTATGAGCAGATGATGATTATCCCCCCAGCGCTCCCATCGTAACACACTACGACTCGTTCGTTCGATGGTATGCTTCTTTCAACGGCGAACGAAACTTATCATAAGTCGCGATCGAAACGTAAGCGTACAGCAGCTGGTGATCGATCGAATCAGGCCCTACGGTCACTGTCGGCATAGATTTTCCCGGTCCTGGGCAGCTATTCTTTATTTGGGCGTAGAAAATCCCCTTCGATTGGATGGGATTATCGTAAAAATCAGTCAATCCTTTCCGTTCGCAGCGGAAAATAGCTGCCAGACAGCAAAGTTGGAAATTTTGATTAGTCAAATAAAGTGAAACTAAGTGTATGTGTTTAAAGTAAATTTTGAACTTGTAAACTATTTGATAAAATACACCTGGGCCCTGGGCTGGTATCTGCAGTGCAGTATGAGATTAAGCCATATGTACCTTGCCCCCCCCCCCCCCCTCCGCTCTTACCGTCGCCCTTCAGAGCTGCGTTCAGTACACCGTTTGTCGAACACACACTCCCAGATGTCATTTTTGATGGCCTCGGAGACCTTATGAAGAGTGACACGCTCAAAGTGCTGGTGTAAAACGCATGACCGCACCAGTAATCTGCCTGTTGATGTGTTCGCTGGGATGCCAATAACCGTTTCATCAGTGGGGTCGTTACCTTTTCAAGAGCATTGTAGTGCAGAGGATAATCTCTGCCATATTCAATGGGAATGAAGCCGGTAGGTGGACTGATGTAGATATTTTTGGAGGTTCTTCTTGAAGACAACGTATTTCTGGTCGTCAACGGGAACTCTTATTGGCCTTACCATCAGATCATTACCCTGAATACGAATAGCGTCATATAATATGATATATTATAAATTTTTAAGGTTGAGACATGGTTGCACGTTTTGCTTGAAGGATGGATTTTGCAATCGTCTTAGTGGCCTTGACTTTGGCTTTTGCAGCCCTCCTCGCACTCTCGACATTCCTTGACTTCTCCTTCTCCTTCTCAATTTCGTCGTTTTCAATCTTTTTTTTTTCGAACTTCTACCGTCGCGTTTCGGTCTTGGTCCCTTGCAGGCAGCGTTTATATCTGCGGATATTAGCGAAGGGACAGTGGCACTAAGTTAAGTCGGTGTGGTCTTGCCTCTGTCCTTTACTGGTTGCTAATGAAGAAATGCATGCTTGTGGGGAAGTTGATTTTCGTTGTTGGCACCAGAGATTCGGAGGTGATTTTGCTTCTTGGTTGTTCTGTTCTTAGAAGCAATGTTACTGCGTGCACTGGTGGACTTGTCGGGTTCTGTCGATCTTGGCTTTATACATTTGTTGTTCGTAGATGTCTCGGACTCGTAGCGAGTAGAAGCGATTATATTCGCAGTGGCTGCAGGTACTCTGCTTTGTATGACTCGAGCCCGAAGTCTCATATCAGGTGTGTATCGGTTATTCGAGTTGCAAAAGGCTGTTAGAGTGGATGGTCTCAATGGAGGTGGGCGTATCCCATTAAGGTGGCTGACTCGGTGGACCATGTTATTTGCAGGTTGTGACTTCAAAAGAAAGCTAGATACCTGAGACTGGTCGTTTGGGTCCTCCTCTTCCTCAATACTATCATCCCTATATGTATTCTCTCCATTGTTGCCCTCCTCATTGATGTTCTCATCAATTTCATCCTCCCCAACAGACTTATGGCCATTGTCATGAACACAGCAATGTTCTTCGCTGTATTCGTTTTCTTCACCAATCGACCCACTGGTACTGAGCGACGAACTCGATTCTGTCATAACAACCGGAGAAAGACTTGACGTTGGGCGAGAGGCAGGGAATGATGTGCTCTTTGCTGCCCATCTTACCCCCAGTGCCTTGTGCATGTCTCGGGACTTCGAAGAAACATGCTTTCCCATCCGAACAGTAGCGACCCACTGGCCATGGAACTGCTTCATCCATGATAGCGTTCTTCCAACTCGTGTAACATCCTCGCCTTTTGCGTGTATGTGTAATTGGTTCATGTCGGAGCGTTATCCCGATAGATATTCCATCTGATAACACTCGATGCAATGCTGCGGACGGTTGTTTGTAGGCTCAACCGGTTCTCGACGTCTCGAATGGCATCTTTAGGGAACTGGAAACGTTTGAGCTGATGGAGAATACCCTCAGAAGTCGTACAATCAATCCCTTTGTATCCGCATGTTCTCTGCATGGGGATAACATTATGCTTGTGTAGGCTGACTTTCCTGCGGATATTGTCGATTTCCTCCTGGGAAAGATGGGCTTGAGTATGGTGGATGCGGTGGACCGTTAGGCGATGTTGTGCAAAAAAATAATTCTATCCCGCGCTTAGAACACCAAAGTGCGGACCTGTGACTATCAACCACAACATTGTAGAAAGCATAGATATTATTATGCCTGGTAACGTCCTTCCCTGCGTGGCGAAAATCCTCGAGTAGCGAAAAGTCACTTATTTTTCTCATCGCAACAATGCCAACAACAATCTGTTGACATAAACAGTCTCGGAATATAGACTTCTAACGATAATGTGAGTATATCCGGACAAAAAAGGGAGAGATCGGCACGTGATCTCTTTGATGGAAGACACGTGACGATCTCTCTTCGTGGCCGCATTGGGCATAGCGCGGTCCGATGCAAGCGATGCATAAGTAGATAGCCACAACCAACATCAATAGAACGAACCTCATGAACTGATTAACCTACACCGGTATACTAGCTAGCACAACCAGACGTTGATGCTAGCCCGTACCACGTGGGAGCAGTGACAGAGAACCACTATCATTACTCTTCCGGATACACGATTGTGATCCTTGCATAAGTCGATACACAGTTGTGACCGTAATCGCTGCCCATCTTTTCCTTCCCATCCCCCTCCATCAAGGTGCAGGTCACATTACCTCCCGGACCTATCCAAGTAGGACCCGAGACGGTATACCGACAGATAACGTTAGCCACGGGCGAGGCGTCCACACGGGCGAAGCGTCCACCTCAGACCTCACCAAAATCACGACCCTTTTACATCAATCCAACTCCACGATCACTTGCTATAATCTCCTCCTACTCTCACAATATGATGACTAGTACACAATCTTTATGTCTTCTAATTTTCTAGGCTCAAGCTGAGGTGGATATAGAGTAACAGAAAAGTGGGGCAAATCTTAGGAGAGAGATGCTTTGTCAATTAATATTTGGACAAGTATGCTATTGTCGGTATACCCGCCCGTGAGATGGGAAGATATTTTAGACGCTGTTAATTGAATGCCCGTAGATGTCGCGGAACGCTAGTCTACGGTGCGCAATTGTAAAGAGTGAATGAAGTATGGAGGATGGATTGAAGAGAGTAGATTGTATAGAGCTATACCGCGAATCTCCTACGTAGCAAGGGCTAGCAGTGACGTCTAGGTCATTTACTAGCTTGCTGGTTGTAGGTTCAAAATCTTGGGTTCGCCCCTCTCAATGTTGGCTGTGGCCGTATCTTTATGCATTGAGGTGTTGGCGCTTACTGATGGGAGCTGAGGAATCGGATTGATTGCTCAGTGAGCTATCTACTGAGGTATATATACATGAAGTAGCATAATGCGAGAAGCTTCGGTGGAACCGAGGCTGACGCAAACATCATAGATAATAATACCAGGATCCGAACCAAGGCCAGACTGATGATAGACCTAGAGGTCACATGACCTGACGTCTGACACTTACTCGATCCACGCGATACCCAATCCGGCCAAAAAGTGGCAGGTCTCATCGTACTGCTATCGCAGTGCAGTCTGCAATAATACCAACACCTTCGGTCCGATGTAGCAGTAGGGCTACGCCGGCCAACACTTACTAGCTCATCGTACCTAGCTGAAAAACAGCATCAACGGTGCGTAAAGTGGTCAGAAGGCTACTCCGCCCATTCTCCGTTGTGCAATCTAATTAATTCTTGCCCTTCCAAAAGCCCTTGTTCGTCTTCGGTGATTAATAAGCCCCAAGCTCTACGGTCTGTCATGCTAAACTTTACTGCGATATCAACCAACTGAGATTTTTGGTCTGGGCTCAACATGTCTTCCGCGGCTCTGCGACTCAGGTTTTTTGTCTGTGCACTTTTGAGTATTTCACTCAGTGTTGCAAGTCGCATAATAGGTATGCGTAGCTTGCGATGCAGGTAGATGTTTACGACAAGTAGGATAGTTCCGTTGACCAAAATAACGGCAGGTGGAATAAGAAGAAGCTTATATCTCAATGGCTGCAGTTTCATCACGTAGACGTGAGAAGTGAATTTCCTGAATTCTCCGGAAGGCCAACTGCTGCTGTCGCCAATCAACGATGCGCCGATGGACACACTGATGAAGTTTTTTATATTATCCAAGGTCCACTGGTAGTTGGGATGACCGTTACTCGTTGTAGTAGAGCGTTTAGGTAGATGATCATCGTATTCATACATAGGTTGCGTACCTTCGATACTGATTCCATTGGTGACCGGAGCCACAGTGAACCAAAGAAGTAACTCGTTCAAGGTAGCATTTGGATGATTGATCGGATCAAATTTTGCTCCGTCTCTGTTAGACCCAGGCTGAGTAACTTTGATATCCTCCAAAGTGTTGATCGCAGATGGCGAATCGTCATTATCAACTTGGCCTATCACGAGGGTATCCTCAACCATGTCCAGATCAACATCACAACTTATCGTGGATATATTTCTTATCAAATGTTGATTTTTTTTTTGGTCGGGTAAATCCAAAATAGTAATTCCGCTTTCGATAGCCCCGTTCAGAGCTGCGAAAACCAGGGTTGCAACCGTGCGGGTTGGTGAAAGGAAGACGTAATCGTGAGCCCATACAGCTAGCTTAGACCGGCGCAAAACTGTAACCTTGTTGTCATGATTAGATCGATCCTGTCCTTTCGTCATGGTGTTCATGCTTGTCATAAATTTAAAGTGGGCCCCATCTTCATCTATCTCTATCTTTTGAGGCTGCCATGGACCACAGGTTATATTTCGGTTGATCTTGGTTGCCGAAACACTCATATTCCCCCTGCTTGCTAAAAAACCTCTGTTGATGAACCATTCACGATAATCCTTTAGCGGCTCTTCAGCAAAACCAGATGCCCATGAGGTATAGAGACTTGAAGCGGTCTCTCGAACGGAGGTGGGAGGGTTTTTTTGTCGGAAGAAAGGACCTATGCCACCACCTGATTGATATTCGCTTTGAAAGGGCACTGACAAATTTTGTCTTTGATAGACGTGACCAACCATAGGCGCGCTGGAGAGCGGTACTAATGTGACGATGACAGTACAAGTAAGCACAATCATAGAAGGCATGTTCCTCGCAGAGAACAATGCAGATGGAGAGGATGGAATAGAACCACGGCTAGCTTCTAAAAAGATATCGATCTGCTTCAGTGTCATAGGACGTTTCGCAAGTAATGGCCACACAGCCGATTCCGAGACTGCATGTGCTGCATACGCAAGAGCCGCCATACCAATCGCATATGATGCAGTAACCAGGCCTTGCGTGACTGCGTAGTTGTCCCTGATCAATGCTACAAAACAAGTCATAGTTAGCGCTAGGGCTTTTGCGAGGCATGACTGGAATCTGTTTGCCAAGTGATGTGCTTCCGTTTGGATCTTGTGAGTTTAAGCAGAGACGTATTTACCTATGCGATTGGAAACTTTACAGAATAAAGCCCAGCTGGGGCATAGTGGAATCTGCTTGCCTAGCCAAGCTGTGAAAATTATCGTTGCAGCAACCAAGATTAGGCCAGTAACCAAGGCCAACAAGATCTTTACGTTATGTCGAATGAAGTACCAAAAGCCGCGGCGAGAACCGAAAATTTGATCGCGTGGCTGGAATTGACTATAGATATGAGACTTCATTTTGAATAATATAAAACTGCAACGCAGTGGTGGCTTTAATACTTCGTGCCTACGAGCGTCAGACGCGAGGGTATATGTTAATTTTCCGTAGCACCTCTTCCCCTCATCTCTCCAGGCTTTTTAACCTGGAAATCTTTCACCCTGGAGACTAAGATTATTCAGCAAGCCTACTGATCATATTAATCGGTGAACTTAAACGATTGGTGGGTAAACGTCTCTGGAGGTCAACATGCAGCCTCCAGAGATGTCAACAATCAGTTGATCGGCCGGCCTGTTTCCTATTTAAGCGTATCATTGAACAGAGAGTGGTCTTTGCCACGCTCGATCAGGAAACAGGCCTGCCGATCAACTGATTGTTGACATCTCTGGCAGCCTCATGCAAGCCTTCTGGGAAGTTGTCTTGTTGCAACACCCACGACAGTTCGATTTCTCGATCTATCAGTCGTGGCGTATTATGTGCACAAAGAAAAGAAAAGGGCACACCAGGGCTTCAGTGCAGGTTTATATTAGGTGGTTCAGAGCAGCAGCTTGCTGAAGCGCCAGTCGACCAACTTCCGTGCACATGGGTGTGCTGAACGGATGGAGCTTAGGTTGGTTTGTCCTGCTCGGTTTCGGCTTCGCTTCTCTACAGTTATATGTACCGAGCTGCATAACTAGCATGCACCCGCAGTACCCACGACTCAGGCGATTGCTGGTGCGTACGATAGGCGTACTCGATACCCAGTTGCGACTTGCTTCATTGCGATCAGTGTTTGGTGCCGTAGAGGCTGTGCTCTACTAACCCAAAACCGCCCAGGCCAACGAGAGCAGTCTGCGAGCCTGAACCTGCGCATCTTTGATGGATTTGATCAAGTATCAGTCCGCGCTCGACAAATTCGGTGTCGTGCATGAATGGAATCACGATGGATGGTGGCGGTGGTATCTCTGGTTGCTCCGAAGCGGGGCTTGGATGGATGGCCCGTCCTTAGTCTGACAGCGCTATCAGCATCAACGGTTGAAGTTATCCAATTGCAGAAGGATTGACTCAAATATCCAAGTAATCAAGAGTGCTCTTGTCAGACGTAATATTCAGACCGAGTAAAAGGATACGAACGATGGAATAGAAGAAAAAGAGTTCCAGGCTGAGGCCTGGAAGGACGCAGAACCAAGGCCACAAGAACAGACCTAACACATATCAGCACCCGCAGTTGTATATACTGGATTCAGTTTCATATTCCCAGCAAAATGCAGGAAAATTAGTGCTTGTATAAATAAGTGATAAAGAGTATCTAGAGGCTGCCCGTTGTATGCGCTTGTCAAATCGGCTCATGGGAATCATCCCAGATCATCCCTTGTATTTCCATAGACCAACACACTTGAAACCACCTACACCTTACCAGATGAGTTACTCATTTCATTTCGTCTTATATAGTCATAGACTTCCATAGACGTTAAATTAAAATCAGATCCAATCCTATCTCCACAGTACCGTATTACGGCCTGTTGAATGCACTGTTTCGACGTGTGCAGCGATAGTCTGCTTGAAAACTCCCGGCTTAGATATGCAGTTCGACACAGAAGCCAGCTGAAGGGAGGTTGTGAGGCTGTCCTTATCTGGAAGTATGGTGTTGAGCTGACGTATGTCGACCACAACAGCTCGTCGCTGAGGCTGTGGCTTTGCCAGCTCGGCCATGCAAATCGAAACAAGAATGACGTGAAGAAGGTGAACAGCTATCACCATATCGACTAACATATGCTCAAGATGCACAAGATTGGCCTTACCACATGTGAGCAGATCAAATCGACGGTGACCGGTAGGTCACCATTCGAATCAGCCGCTCGAGTCACAGGCATCCATTACCACTGAAGGTCGAAAACCCTCACCACCAAGATGTAACTATATTTAGGTACTTTCAATCGAACTCCTACCGCACTATGCTCCGCACTACGTTTCGACTCGAACAGTGAGGCTCATGGTGATCGAACAAAACGAAGAATTACCAAAGACCGATCGAACGCAGTGAGATAAGGCTCAATCGAATCGAACTACACGTTGGGAGCGCTGTATCCCCCTACGATCCGGGTGGGGGGGGGGGGGTGAAAGTCTATATACGAGGACACTAGCAATTATGGGACTTTAGTGACAAAATACAAAATAGAGAAGAAGAAATTTCACGGAATGTAAGTATAGTGTTCAACCGATGGAATGGATACCCAATTCATCGAATACGAAAGAGGTATGGCCACACATCGTTTTCTCTGTGGTAGACTCCAAGTATCTCCCTATGTTTTACAGTGGCGATTGGATCCGGTAGCACCGTAATCACCTCGAAGTGTCCGGAAATAGACAGTGTCCAGATATAGACGGTTAAAGAGAGCGAGAGTCCGTATCGAGTTTTCCTCAAGGTTTTCTCGGAGTAAGTTTTGGTGAATGTTAAGACAAAAAGTGATATTACACTCCGTATCGGCGTTGGTTGGTATGAATACCTTCTCAACAGTGAATGTTTATCAGGAGGCGCCCCAGCTATCGAGGCGTTCGATGACTCTTGAATGTATATTGAGGTTGGTATAAGTACGTTTTCGAGTGACAGGAACAGCTGTGTTCCAGAGTTGCGCTAGGAAAAACCTTCTCGTCTGAAAGATGTAAGCAGGTTTTCCATGAGATGGCAAAATATGCGATGAGATGATGTGCATAGCTATCGTCTGGGTTACTAAATACTTTGCGCTGAATATGTTTGACTTTCTCTGAAGAAGTTCTGTACTTACTACTGCAGTCCGTGATCTTTGTGTTTTGGGCACATGTGTCCACTGAGTTTTAGTAAATATGCAATAGGTAGAAGAATGAAGCGGCTTTCGATATTGATTACCCAAAAGAGCGATGATGTAGACGCGTCATGCAGTACAAAGTTCACAATGTCTTACAGCAACATGACACTGTCACCCCTGATTTCTGCAATGGGATTCTGAAATACCGCTAAATGACTGGCCCAATCACTACGTTCTGTCTTCAGAACCTCAACGGGAAGAACTGCGCAAGCTAAAAAGGGTTTAGCGTCTTCTCGCTTGGGTATCAGCCGGTCATGGTTCCTTTCGCCCACTTATGCCTCGCCTTTCTGCGCGACTCACAATCGACAGCGGATGCATGCTACGGCTTGGTAAGTTTAACAGTACTTTGAAGATGGCGCAGGCGCCCAAAAACCCTTTGATTGCCATCGTAGGCGCAACTGGTACAGGAAAATCGGATGTAAGGACCTACTCTTTCTCATCTGGGAGACTTGAATACTGATCGCAACAAACAGTTAGCCGTTGAGATAGCACTCAAGTTTGATGGTGAGATCATTAATGGAGATGCAATGCAACTCTATCATGGGTTGCCAATCATCACAAACAAAATTACAGTAGAAGAGATGAAGGGAGTTCCTCACCATCTTTTGGGGTGCATTGGGCTTGAGCAAGAGACTTGGACCGTCGGCAAATTTGTGAGCAATGCCTTGGGTATTGTATGTGATCCAATTCATAGAGACCTCACGCATGCATACTGACGTTATCAGATTGACGAAATTCGAAGCAGAGGCAAGCTTCCTATTCTTGTCGGGGGCACTCACTACTATACTCAATCCCTCTTGTTCAAAGACGCACTGTCAAAAGAGCCTGCACTAGACTTGAAGGAAAATAAGGAACATTTTCCAATTCTAGATGAACCAACCAGTGTGATCCTGGACAAATTGAGGGAAGTGGATCCTGTGATGGCAGACAGGTGGCATCCAAATGAGAGTCGAAAGATTCAGCGCTCCCTCGAAATCTATCTGAGAACTGGCAAGCCAGCTTCGCAACTGTATGATGAACAACGTATCAAGCGAGAGATCGAGCAAAAATCTATAGAAGGCGATCAATCTGAAGGTAGTACAGGGCTGCGCTTTCCCACACTGCTCTTCTGGGTGCATGCCAACAGAGATGTTTTGTATCCACGTCTTGATGGGCGCGTAGAGAAGATGCTGATGAAGGGCCTGCTATCTGAGGTCGACAAATTGACACGGTTCAGGTTCGACCACGAAGCCCGTACAGGAATTGCTGTGGATCAAAGTCGTGGCATCTGGGTGTCGATCGGTTACAAAGAATTTTTAGACTACCAGAAAGCACTGGCCTATAACACAGTCCAGCCAGCAGAGCTTGAGAAGCAAAAAATCGCGGCTATCGAGAAGACACAGGCTGCGACAAGACAATATGCGAATCGCCAGACTCGATGGATCCGTATTAAGCTTCTTAATGCTCTGTTTGGCTCTGGTTACAAGAACAGCATGTTTCTTCTCGATGGCAGCGATATCTCGCAATGGGAAAACAACGTTGCACAGCCAGCAAGAACGATCACAGAGAATTTCCTATCCGGCCAGCCGCTTCAAGATCCTTCGACGTTGTCCGCTGTCGCTGCAGATAACCTGACGCCAAAGCGCAACTACGATCTCGGACAGCGACCCGACCTGTGGCAGAAGAAGATTTGTGAGACATGTGGAACAGTCTCCATCACCGAGAATGACTGGAAATTGCACGGACAGAGCCGTGCCCACAGACGAGCTGTTGGCATCAAGAAGAAACAAGAAAATGCAAAGGCGCGCCCACCGAAGGATCGCAATGCATTACAGGCTGATCTAGTGGACGTTCTCGAGACGTATCTTGATGGCCAAGCAAGTGAAGACCACCAGGGTTAGGGCCTGTTGCTCATCCCTTGACTTTGTACACCACCAAAGAGCCAAAAATGTCCCTCGAATGTAGCACCACCCTATACTATCTCTATGTATGAAGTACCGCCTGCCCTGACAGAAGGACATCAGTCTCGAAGCCGCTGCTTTGACGTCACTTCTAGTTGGAGTACCCTCGCTATGCCTGGGGCGATCATACAGCGTTCCAAGCCGATCGTTATGGCTTTTATCATGGCAAAGCAACGATAGCGTCCTTGGATAAAAATAAACGAGGAAGGTGGTTGATTGCTAGGTCAGGACATGAGCAAGCCAGCTCCGATGCAACACAAAGTGTTTTTTGGTCACGGTTGGCAGCATAGGCACCCATCTGCAGATTGGTTGCTGCGTTATACAACTGCACATCAGTAGCATAGTCACTTGATGCTTCACTTTTCCCTGCCTTGATACTGCACACAGTTCCCAACAATTCCTTCTGCCAGAAAGCCTGAAAATGTATTCTTGTATCTTCAAAACTACTTAGTCAATTGGGCCCATAATCTTTGCTCGGTATACCTTGCAACTGAGGTTGCAGAAGTTTCGAGGCCAATATTGTGAGTAGTTACAACAGCGACATGGACAGAGCCGTGTCAAAGACCACCATCATGGGTTCAACAAGACATACTTTTAACTAGTACTAGGATTGCGATGAAAGCTTCGCTGGCAATGAACACCAAGCCTGCCTGATGATTTTGAGCATATCATTCATGGAGACGAAATGGAGAGTTGCATAATCTTATGGATCAGACACCACGCAAACTGTTGCATGTGTTTGGTTGAAACGAGATCGAACATCGAGAGCTACTGAAACAAGAGTAGACAAGCGGCTGATCACAAATGGAAGGGAAACATCACAAACGTGAGGCAATGGAGAACTCAAATACGGGGACTATATCTTTGTTGAAGGGAGAACATGAACGCAGCAATCAGGAGAACAAGAAGAAGAAGAAAAGTAAATTGAATCCTCAACACAGTCTCTGCTGTATTTTTCACCAAACACAAACTTTTCGAAGTTGGGGAAAGGTCGAAATTCATCCTTTTTTCGACGCTTTCGATCTCGAATCTCCCTTCCTGATCTCTCCACAATGTTATTTCTACACTGCAGCATTGTGGGCAGGCGCGCAGCCAGGACAGCTGAACGTTCTTCAGATGA
>JALRMI010000548.1:0-15494 GCA_026120165.1 Leptosphaerulina australis
TTCTTCGGAGCGGAACAACTAAGTATCTGATCACGCTTTACCCTTTTCAAACGCGGACGGCCGAATAGCAAACACGGACGGCCGAATAACATTGCCCTTGTATAATTGTCATTACCGAA
Organism: Leptosphaerulina australis; assembly: GCA_026120165.1. NCBI lineage: Eukaryota > Fungi > Ascomycota > Dothideomycetes > Pleosporales > Didymellaceae > Leptosphaerulina > Leptosphaerulina australis. Next base: position 120 of record JALRMI010000548.1, read on the forward strand.
CGTAACTTAGTGGCTTGGTATTCAGGAAAGACTCTTACGCGAATATTACGAGTATCGACGAACATACCACAACTTTGCTTCGTTCCAATATACTGTTTCTACCTGTTTAGAATCAAGCAGCACTAATCTACATATTCGGATCATTGTATTACCATCCTGGCAAACGGTCTAATAAAGATGCATCACTTCCATACTGTGGCTATTCCTTGCACTCTCTGATCAGCCTAGTCTGGAACTTCAGCCGTCTTTCTTTGCAGTCCAGATGCGTGGCCGAATCTCGTACAATTGAGGAGCCCTTTCGACAAGCAACATATTCACATACGATTCTTTCGCGTAAATCAGCTCCATTGTGTTACGCCAGCCACCATCGCTGTTTTAAAATACAGCTGGCATTCAGAACTGTTCTTAGATAACGTGTACACGCGAAATGTTGTGTTCTGTGCATTACTTGCTAAGCTATAGACTAAATGCACCGATGTATGTCGGCTGGTAACGTCTGGACTAGCTGCGCACCTGATAAGCTCTCAGGTCATGCGCTTACGTTGTGCTCGTGATGGCCAACATCAGCAAATATTGACATCATGAAGTTGCTTGTAGGTGATACGGCCAGTCGTTGTCCTGTGGAGTTTCGTGATGCTTTATATTTGGGCACCCGTAGAGTTTCCAAATGCGCTTGGTACGTATCCTGAACTGGTTATGTAGAGTCCTAGTCACGCTGTTGCGTCCTTGATCTGTCAGTTCAAAATGACTTCATGCGAGGCCGCCACACTCGTACGCACGGGTTTCTAATCTGCACTCACGGCGTTCAAGTGTGTCACAACATCAGTGGTACAACAACCAACACGCTGACGATTGCTCTTTGCAGTAAGTTCAGCCCCTCAACGAAAGCCACTTGTTGAACTTTTCAAGGAAATCGTTAGATGCTTCCCCGGCGAGGCTACTGGCCTTAGTGGCTGATCTACAGAGAGCGGCTCAGTCCACCGCTGAACACGAAACCAGCCATCGGCACTTCATTACCCGATTGCATTATTTAGAAATGCTGCAACAGCCGTTCTCCAGCCTTCAGGTCTGTAACAGGCGACCATGCATTAGTTCTGAAAGGGGTCCAACCGTATGTATCTATCCTCATCATGATGAGACACCCTATATGCAAGAAACTACAAATGCGTAACAGGACTACTTTTATCACCACGACTTGGAGCTTTATAGTCCATTGAGGGCCATCAAAAGCCACTGGCTTTCATATGGTATGGGGACCGGTATCGAAATGTATGAGTGCGTACAACATGTTCACGTTGGGCTTGCATGCACGTCGTTTCCAAAGTGGCATTGCAGCAACGTGCCGTGCCAATACTCCACGCCAGCTTTGTTGCACCCCGTCACATACAATGAATCTAACGCTTCATGTCTGAGTGCTACATTTGGGATGTTCTGTGCGATTGACTTGTTCCAGAATGTTAGAAGGATGGCAGCAACGAAGGAATTGTGACATGAGAGCCAGCCGATGTGCTAAGAATCTCCTGGCTTCATGAATCATAATGGCTTGGTATCTTATCGAAATGACCTCAGTTGCGTTTAGGATACATTATGCAGACACACAACATTGAGTGACAAACTCGAAGGATCGGCCGGTGCACTTAGTGCTGCACAATATATGAAAGGAAGACGCTCAGGTTGAGACTTTTCAGTGATCAACACCCTGCTTTACGCTCCAGTCTACTCCTGGAATTGTCATATTCCCCACCCTACTTATATTCAGCATCGTTCATCGCTCTGCTATTACAATAGCTGTATAAACTATGTCGAATGCAATACCACCTCCGTGCTATCTCGATCATCCGCACGCACTCAAGATTACTACATGTACTGGCTGTGGAGGCAATCCGTAAGTCAAGATTGTATGGTTATGCTTCTGAACTATCAATAACTAATGGAATGTAAGTGACCCACGAGTGGCTTGTATTACATGTTCAGGAACAGGCGTAGCCGTTCAGAAATGCTCCGCATGCGAGAGCTATAGACATAAAATTGTTATAGAGAGAGGGCTGGTCAAGTCCTGACCAATATTCAATGATCTGCGATGTTACTCTCTTATTAAAAAGCGACGAAGTAACTGAAATTAGCCAATATCAGATCTTTGAAAAAACCTCACGGTGCAATCAACCATGTAGCACAGAGGACTGCGCGACGAGTTACGACAGTGATCTTTGGTAGCCACATGCTCTCTTCCCACAGAATGTATGAGCTAGTAGCTCTAGTTTCTGATGCTTCAAATTTAATCTTTGGGTAGCCGGAGGTCGAGCGAGCCCAGATTGTCAAGGAATTTGATCATTCTAAACACCATGCAAGATATTCATGAAAGCATCATTCGCCCATTTTGAAAAGGTATGTAACCTTCAATAGCTATGGTTGTGATGATTAAAACTGAATAACTCAAACCAGTCCTATTATAATAAGTATAAGCAGTACTGATAACCACCCGAAGAAGAAGAAGAAGAAGAAGAAGAACTAGAATATTCGACACCAGGGTGTTCACGTTCGAGCTTTAGTGTGCCTTGTAATATCTCACCATCTTTTAGGGTGCATACGGAGGTGGTGGATCCCGCTCGCCTAACTGCGTGGATGCTTCTGTTGGTGCATATGCGGAGTATCTGTGTATTCCATTCTCGTACTGCTCCCAGTGGCTATTAACTGCGTTTCTTCCTCCGGCCCCAGCCTCGGGTGCCATCACATAACTGATCGGTGATGCTGGCATTGTTCCAAACACAGGCGATGAAACCGAGAAGGCAGCATTGCTATACGGCGACTGTGCTACGGACGACAGACCGTTGACCTGTCGCTGAGATGAAGGGTTCGGCTCAGAAAGGTCCGAAGGACGATATCCATTCGCAATAGGCATACGCGACAGTGTCGCCATTGAATCGGCGCGCTGAAGACTTGGTTGTACAACTATTTCTGGTTTGCGCTGCGGCACAGGCCGACGCGGTATATTAAATGACTGAGAATGGCTCGGCTTCATTGTAACTTGCGGTCGAGGCTGAGTCTGGCTTTGCGGCCGAGTTGCTGTTGGGTCATGGCATGCGTATTTTTGTGGTGGAGCCACATGCGGTGGACATTGATGTTGATATTGCTCTTGTGATGGGAAATGTGGTTGGAGTGGGTAGCTGGAAGGTCTATTGATAGGAAACGTGTTGTTTCGCTGTGTTTGGGCCTCCTCTGCGAGCCTTCTCTTCTCGTTTCTGTTTTTATAGTACTTATGGGCGAAGTAGCCGCCGGCTACTATCTCCAAGCCACCAAAGATCATGATATCACCCCAGTCACTGTATTGAAGACGAATGCGAGACACGAAATCAAAGAATTTCAAATGTTGTATGTTGGGAGTTGCAAGTGCAGGTGTGAAGGAGACTGAGGCAGTCAAATCGCAAATGTGCTCAGCCTCTCTTGCCAGACTTGCGAGGAAGATCTATTGGAGCCGGTTGGCCCGAGGTGGTGGCGGAGTCACGTATGCCAAGACTCTGACGCCAATCAGTACTCGGTGATGACCTCGGCTAGCGTACCAATCAAATCACATTCACTCACGTATGGGACGATGCATCCAGTTTCAGTCATGCATCGAGCTATAGGGGCATAACAAGTGGTTGTTTCTGTAGAAATACGATACATGGTCGTTCTGAATCAAACACAATGGACTGAGCATACCTCACGGTCTGCGACCACCAAAGTAATAACGTTCTAGGGACAATGCGCTCATGCACTTTGAGAAGACCGCTCGAGCGAGCCATTGATCTTTTCAGGTCCACTATCAGCGACACTCAATCGACTACTCTTCTTAATTTCTCCGCGTACAATCGAAGCAAGGTAGGCAATACCCATGACGCCAGCAACCAGGCTGTATGCAATGACATATCGCGTCTCAACACTTCCCAGTTTTAAACCAATTCCGCCATTGATGATGCCCAGAATAATTGCAACGCGACCAATCCAAACATGGGCATGAGAAATGGTACTGCGCTGACCGGAGCGTACAAATTGTTTGTGGTGAAGCCAGCCGGCCAGTGGTTGGACCCCCATCAATGCCATCAAGACAATGCCGATGATGGGATGCGCCTCGGTCATATAGTTTCCAGTGATGCCGTAGTATAAGCCAAGCCCAGATGCTGTAACAAACAGTAACCAAGAGAAAACTTGAAGGCCAATGTGAACTTTGAGAACATTGTCGAATCTGCCAAGACGTATAACGATCGCCCCAATGGGGAAGAAGACAAGGAAAGCAAGCGAAGCGAAGATGCCATGAACAAGGAGAATGTTACGGCGCATCGCCAATGAATTACTTCCGCTGGATTCTCCAGGGGTCTGGCCAGAGATCACAGTGTTTGAAGCAATGAAAGGATTTGTGCTCGCACCGCCAACTGCATTGGAGTAAGACCAAGTAAAGCCTCCATGCTCTTCGTGCTCCATAATTCTGGCCCCAGCGTCGGTGGTGTCCATTGGCTCTCCAGTTCGTCGTCCGTAAATCCATTGGCCATTCTGTGCGCTGAAGTTCACGGCCCCGCCTCGTGCACAGTTGCCGCATCGAAAGTTCGCTGTCATCGTGCCGTTCTCGACACCGGATCCGTCGAGTAACTCAACTTCGAGATCTCCATCGAATTGCGGTTGTGCATGTCCCTCGGAGTGGCGCGGCGAAAGTGTGACATTGCCGTTGCCATTGGTGTACACGATAAACATATCTGTGTTCGTCATGCTGGATCCGATTCCCAGGGCAATCCAGCTATATTCTGTTGGTCCTTTGAGAGAAAGAAATATATCGCCGCTACCATTCTGAGCTGTTGCTTCAGGGATGTTCAGGCTATAGCATATGGTGTCGGTGATACAGGTCTGTCCAATTTGGGTTTGTCCAAAAACACCTGTCGTATTGTTAGCCACTAGTGTGGACGTACAACGGTTGAATATATACCAAAGCTCAGGCTAGCAAGCACTCCTGCTGCAGTGTAGAAGCGCATGTTGATGGCGAGTGTCTCGAAGAAGTCTCAATAACCTAATGCCAAAGTAAAGTGCAGATGAGAAAGAAACGACTCTTCCTGATAATGAAGACTATTGTGGAATGAGTGGGCTATATATTCTGAGCACGGATTTACGCTCGGCGCAGATAACAAGGAATTATATGTGCGTGATAAACATCATCCATGACGGGGCTGAGCCTTGTCCATTATACCCAGACGCGGAGTTCTGGCCTACAAACATTGGCAGTTACCACTTAATCCTGGCTGACCACAAATGAGACGATCGCCAAAAACTACCCCTAAATATCCCTCATTCTAGTTGAACAACACTAGTGTCCCTAGCAGTTCTGCTACCGGACATGTGTATACCAGTGGGTTACAAAGGTTGAACGCCTTGTACCATTTTCGTCTTGTCCCTTGTAGTACAGAAAGCGGAGCACAGCCAAGCCAGCGAATACCACGAAGGTGACGATTACAATATGCTTCGAAAGTAACTTGTCAAGATTTGCAATTTTGTTTGACAGGCTCGGTTAAACTTGTGGTGAATACAGTTTCGATCATTGAGCAAGCCTCACGGGCGAGTAGCGGCGACATGGCATGTACGCGTTGACACATTGCTTTCACGGGAAAAGAACATCCGATTCTGATAGTCTCGGCCACACTCTCTACGGTTGAGACCGAACGACTGGCCAATGCGAAAGTACCTTGATTGCTGATAGTTGATAATTGATAGTTGATGAGTGTGGGTAGGTCGGTAGAGTGGGCGAGATCATGGCTCGCCTGTCTGCAATTCAGGAATATCCGGGGAAAGCGTCGTAACTCTCTTCGGACCATCTTCCGTACACCAATTACAAATACCCGCGTCAACGACATTACTTCGGCCCCTCTCTACGCGACTTCGGGCCTTTAAACTAGCCGTTCCAGTGGCGAAGCTCGTGAAGACATGGTGTCAGAAAACAGACGAATCACGTTACAAAGGAGACAGGTGATGGATACAAGGGTAGTTCTTGTCATTGGAATTGGGCACCTAGCTCGACGTCTAAGCCCCAGGGCTCTCTCGAGGCTGTATTCAAACATCAAAGGTTGTGTTTTGACAGCCTTTGTTCGTGCCGGCATCTTTACTCACCTATCCAGAATCCTAGAGTTATTTGCATCAGCTAATGCTCCAAGCATGCTGATAATGGTCTCCGAAGATGCTTGTGAGTCCAGAGGAAATACAGAGCATCTATGGACATGAAGTAGTGAGGTATGGGATATTAAACGCTTTAGTACTGTTACTGCTGGTGGGAGTTGTTCAGACCGTTGCGCAAGCTGACGTAATGTTCGGTCCGGCGTCCCCCACCATCTCCACTTGTATCGTGACAACAGTACAAACTCAGATGAGCCCAACAATTCAGCTGTTCGATCAGTACAACTACCCACACACAGAAAAGCTGATCCAAGCAAAAAACGGTGGCATCAGCTGTTGTTGTGCCTTGCTACTCAGTACCAATTAGCAACCATGCCGTCAAGCAATTCCGTAGGACAGCCGTCAAAGACCAATTATATTGCCTATCACAACCCCAAGACACACCGTGATCAGATTGGCCACTACAACTTTTCCGAGAAGACGATCCAGCCGCTAAGCTTCAAGTCGGGCACACCGATCTCCAACCTATATCAAGTCATTGAAGCAGGTGAATCCAGTATCGTCAAATCTGGTTCATTGATAAACTCCTCGGAAATCCAGATTTTGCCTCCCTTAGCTTCTCGAGACGTCCTTTGCGTAGGCAAAAATTATCTCGACCATGCCAAAGAGTTCAACGCTTCAGGCTTTGATAGCTCAGACATAGTGGACATCCCATCTCATCCCGTTATTTTCACCAAGCGCTATACATCGATTATCGCTGATGGCGAGGCTATTTACCCGCATACCGAATTTACTTCGACAGTGGATTATGAGGGTGAGATTGGTGTAATCATTGGGAAAGCAGGGTTCAGGATCCAAGAGGAAGATGCAATGAACCATGTCTGGGGATACACTATTATCAACGATATAACAGCGCGCGAAAGGCAACGGGACCACAAGCAATTTTACATCGGGAAAAGCCCGGATACGTTTTGTCCTATGGTATACTTTCTCCTCGTGTAAAGCTACCTCGGGTGTTAACCACGTTTAGGGCCCAGTTGCAGTCCCAAAATCTCAGCTGGATAAAGTATTGCGCGTGCGCACCCATGTCAACAGTGAACTGAGACAGGATGCTACGACTAAGGATTTGATCTTCTCGATTTCATACTTAATTAAGACATTATCAGAAGGCCAGACACTAATGCCCGGCGATGTCCTTGCAACAGGAACGCCCGCAGGCGTGGGCATTGGACGAAACCCGCCTGTTTACCTCCAACCAGGTGACACTGTGGCTATTTCAGTGAATGGTCTCGGAACTTTAACGAACCGTATCGCAGACTTGTCGTCGCCGTATCCTACAGCCACGAAAACTCCTGAGACGACTTTAGCGTACATCAACTCCCGCCTTCCTAAGTCCCAGCTCACTGCGATTGACAACAAACACCTGTTTTATAAATCCTTAGGTCCTTCTTCTGGCTTCCCTGTAGTATTTGTTCACGGTTTGGGCGGGACGCACGCCGCCTTCACGCCCCTTATACATACTCTTGGGTTGGACTACACACACGCATGCCATCTCTTCGACCTCGAAGGCCATGGCGCCTCGCCAACTCACACTCTCAGCCAGCTCAGTATATCTTCTTTCTCCAAGGACTTAAATGGCATCTGCACCCACGCTGTCATCGCCTCTGGCGCCACGATAATAGCGCACTCTATGGGTTGCCTAATCGCCATCGCATTCGCGATTGCACATCCAGAAAAAGTTGAACATCTCATACTTCTCGGGCCGCCCGCGTTACCATTTCCAGAGGAAGGAATTGAAGCGCTAAGAGCAAGAGCGGAGTTAGTGAGGAAGGAGGGCATGCTGAACATAGCGGATAAGATAGCACTGTCCGGCACGAGTCTGCAGAGCCAAACAAAAAATCCTGTAGCAGTGGCGGCGGTAAGGATGAGTTTGCAGGGGCAAGACAGAGAAGGATACGCAAAGGCGTGTACGGCGCTTGCGGACGCAGAAGTGTTAGATTGGGGGAGGGTACAAGCGAAGGTGACTGTTGTTACAGGTAGCGAAGATGGCGTCGCGCCGATTGATGCGTGCAAAGAGATGATCAGCGAGCTCGATGGGAGGGGTGAGGTGGAAGTACTGGAGGGTGTGGGTCATTGGAGTGTATTTGAGAAACTGGAGGGGGTCGCAAGGGTGGTTGAGAGAGTTATGAGAAGGAGTAGTGTTGCATAGCATCGCATAATCGGAGGTGTTACTCTATTTATGATTACTTTTGTGTTGTCTTGCTTGAAACCCAGACTGCAGAAAATGTAACGTCGTATTTGCCACATTGGGTTCTGGCATGCCATGCGATGGGGGCATTAAATAGCCTTGATGCTTTGCAATGATTGCAACGATGGTGAGATGTACCCAACAAAAGTACATCGAGAATTTACCCAGGGCAGTTGATTGGAACCTTTCAAATAATAAAATTGATGGAGATGAAAAGTCGAAACCTGCGTCTGCAAGTACGTTTTTCTGGAATATGCAAGACTGTCGGAATACTGATGTATCACAATCCACGGGACATGAGCTAGTACCATTTGGGACTAGCTCTGGTACCCCGTGGTACATATTTCATCCTCGATAGACAGTAGATAGAACAACGAAGAAGAGACCACCTACACATGTACTGACGATTGATATATCGATGAGCACGTGCGTTAAAGCCCTGGCAACAAAGACATTGCGCCTACTCTCCCTTCCCTTGCTTCCCGTAAAATGCATTATCTCCGCCCAGTTCCTTCAATGCCTGCGACTTCGCTTTTGAGGCTTCACTCGTATCTGTCTTAAAGTTAGCAGTCACCTCTACAGAATATTCTTTTTTGCAAATGATCTCCTTCCAATCCGATCATGGTGCCTTCAAGTAGCAGCTTACTCGGGTTGCTTAAATTCGCCTTATGACCTCTTGCCTCATGGCTCCTGTCTTCATCTGTGTTGTTGGTCAACTCGTGATAAGCCAGCCGCGGTGACGTCGGCAGTAGATTGCTGAGAAGACATAAGTTTTGAGTCGGAATGGTTTCGCAGAAGTAAATTTCTGATCATAGCATGCTAAATACAAGGTGCATTGAGATGGCGCGGTCTTGTTTTAAGTACTAGATGACTGTCAATATCCGGTTTGCTAGCGGATTCGGGCCATGAATGCTGATCTTAGCGTGAGGGCGGCTGCGGGGTTAGCGATTTCAGATGAACAGCAGACAATATGAGAGAGTTGGTGTGTCAACACTGAATGTGTTGTTCGATTGGTCTTCATTGATGTGATTTTTCCTCCCGAGTCAAGGGTCGCTCAAAGGGATGTCTCTAGAAAAGAATTTTCTAGTCGTCACCACCACCAATTGGGCCACTGACCTGCTTGGCAGCCTTCGCCGCGACAATGTCATCAACTCTCAGCAGCAGGCATGCGCTCTCAATGGCAGTCTTAATGCTCTGCTCCTTGACAGCGAGAGGCTCCCAGACACCGTATGTGCGCATGTCGACAACCTTTCCTGCATCACCGTCGATACCCCAGAAGCTGCTGGTGGCCTTACCATCCTCATAGCCTTCTGCGTGTTTGGCGCGCAGTTGTGTGAGAACCTTGATGGGGCTGTTTCCTGAATTTTGAATGATAGTGCGGGGAATGACCTCCATCGACTCAGCGATTGCCTTGTAAGGCCACTGTGCGACTCCCTCGATCAGCTTCGCTTTCCTTTCTAGTCCAACAGCGATTGCCATCTCAGTCGCGCCACCACCTGGGCATAGCTTGGGGTTCCAAATGACATTCCTGGCAACACCCATCGCATCGTGCAGATTGCGTTCGATTTCGTTCAAAATGTCCTTCGAAGGTCCACGAAGCAGGATTGTGCAAGCCTTGGGATCCTTGCACTTTGTGAGGTAGGTGAAGTACTCATCACCAAGCTTGGAGATCTCGAACAGACCGCACTGTGTACCAATATCGGAGGGGGTTGCGGCGAACACAGAGTTGACGATAGTGGCGCCGGTTGCTCGTGCGATACGGTTGTTGTCTGTCTTACGCACACGGCGGATAGCTGTGATATTAGCTTTGACAAGGAAATGCTGCGCGAGATCTGGACAAAGTTAGTATACCGTGTCTAGCGTGCAATTGTATGCGGCTTACCGCTGACGCCCTTTTCTGTGATAACGAGGTCGGGCTTCAGGGCGATGATCGCATCGCACATGGCCTTGACTTGCTCCTCTTCGATCTGCAATATCCTGTTCCAATCCTCCTCTTTGCTGACTTCGATATTCGTCTGACTTTCGCCCTTCTTGTACTCGAGTGTACAGTCCAACAACAGAACCCTGGGGTTCTCGATTCTCCGCCTCATCTTAGGGTGTGTGATGTCCTTGTTGACCATAACGCCGTCTAGCACCTCACTATCCTCTATCTCACCTCCAGGAATCTTCTCGATACGTGCGTAACGCTTGATATCAACCTCCTTCTTGCCCCCCATCTCGGTTGAGACTGTGCGAACAGCTTTGAGCGCCAAACCGCACATCAGCTTCGACCATCTCGAGACAAACTTTGTGCCAATTGATGAGTTGATGATCCTGTACATCTCCTCATCATCGTTTACGTTGACTTCGGTCGCGATCTCATTAACAATCTCGAGAGCATCGGCAAGAGCTTTCTTGAAAGCCTGGATAATCACAACAGGATGAATGTTGCGCTCGAGCTGGGGCAGAGCCTGTGCAAGGATCTCACCAGCTGTCACCTGTTAGTCACGTCCAGGCTGTTGGTGCCATACCGAACCTACCTAAGATGATAACGGTTGTTGTTCCATCACCAACTTCCTCATCCTGTGTTCGGCTGAGCTCAATCATGCTCTTGGCTGCAGGGTGTGCGACTTCGATTTCTCGGAGGATAGCGTGGCCATCGTTAGTAAGAACGATGCCGCCCATAGGATCGAGCAACATCTTCAGCATAGCCTTGGGACCCAGACATGACCGGATGATGTCTGCAACAGTCTTGGCTGCTGTGATATTCGATATCTGAGCTTTGCGACCGAACTGGCGTTCCCCACCAGGGGTCTGCGTGTCTGTGTGGGGTGTCAGTTGTTTATTGTAGCCATGAGAAGCGAGTGTACGTACTCATAACAACCACAGGCGCCTGCATCTTGAATAAATGAGTCTTGGGTATTTGAACAGAGAAAGAGGGGACGTGAAACTAGGCACGCGTGGGGTATCTGTCGCTCTGGCGCGTGGAAGCTTCAGCCAAAAAACAATGTCCCGCAGCAGTCGGAGCTTCGAAAACTTTCTCCGAGATCACGTGACATTGCTCAGAATCTATCACGTGTTGGCAACCTCATCTGAGGAAGCCAAGACTGGTCTCTACACGAATGACCATTCGGGCGAAGCGAAAAGAACTGATCTAGTACGTTTGTAGCACCCTTGCTCTAGTTCGGCCGCAAGTACACTTCCAGCCAATTACGCTAGACCTGCCCTGAGGATCTTTGCCGGGGCCTCTACCCTGCATTCTGCCCTCCCACTCCGCCTAGCCTTCCAGCCTCTCACGGGATGCGCGCGATGCTGCTTACAAGAAGCGCCTGGCGCCCTCAAACCATCCTTCCTCCATCTCTCACCTCTTACCCTCACACTTCGTCGCGCATTTTATCCGGGTTAACTTTTCATACTTGGGTGTTTTCTCACCTCTCTCATACAATACCATCAACTTTACCAACCCCAACCATCACCACGACCATCACACCTCTTAGCCAATCATCAACCTCACCGTTGCTATCGGCCATCTAGCCGCATTTGTCGCATGCTTCATTGTCTGCTTGATTGCTAGACAAACTCTTGTATCTTTGAACTGCATTTCATTTTTGAATTACTAAACAAGCAGTCATCATGGGCCTCAATTACTATGCCTCGTCGCCCACTGTCGTTCTGCAACCGCAGCAACCGCAGGGCTACTTCTCACCTCACCAGCGTGCCCACTCGCCATCATCTATGGGTAACTCTCGCCCGAAATATCCTACTCCACCCTCGCTCAACTATCTAGCAGCTGTTTCCAATGCCACAGCTGGCCGCAAACGATCCATTGCCGACGTCGACGACCCCGAAGAGAATCAACCTACTGGATCTATTGTTATTCCTGCTCCTGTCAAGTCTCGGGGCGATCCTGTCTATGGACCAGGCATGACTCTCATCTACCCTGATGACCCCGGCTACAGCATTGCGGCTGAGTCGCAATCCGGCACGTGGTACGAAGAGAAGATCGAAGTGGAAGAGAAGATAGCAGCCGCTCGTCCAATTGCTATCTCACGCAAGTCGCAACGCATCAGCCCATCTCGCGACGTCACTGTTCCATCTCTCAACGATATGGACGCGCAGATAAGTGAAGCAATCATCGATGACAATGGCAACACCATCAATACGCTCATAGCCTCCCTTGGTGTGGGCTGGAAGAACGTCATGACCAACCCCAACCTGCGCGATCAAGCACGCGCTTATGCCCGGTTCATCGAGCGCCATTTCGACTTCACTGACGTGATTGTTATGCTTGAGAAGGAGTCGTTATCCGCATATCTTGTACGCGCTAAGCAACACGGTGTCCAAGGTTATTGGCTTTTTTCAGATACTCTCAAGTGGTGCCAGCTTATCGGCTGGTCTCTAGAGCGCGCTGTCTCCAATCTTATGTCTGGCCCTGTACCTCATTGCGAGGGAGATCGCATTAATGCCCGCGATTCCTCCCCATCAGAACCCGCAACACCTCCCCATCAGCCTGCCAACACGCCCGTCGCTGTCGCTGTCGCCGATGACGCGATGGAGATGTGATGGATGGACGACTACACCTCTTCCCCTTTCGGTCTTTTCTTCAAAGCATGCGCAGATATGTCTTGGTTTTACTTCGCATGTTTTTATCCACGCTTCATGATCCACTGGTTTTTTCTACTCGGCAACTCGGCGTTCGGCAATGGATTAAATGGGCTCACTGGGGTGGAATTATGTTTATGTACTGTATATCACTATGCTTACTCGTGCTGCGACAGCTGGATCGTCTACATTCGATCGCGCCGCAAAGCTCATTGACACTAAAAGTCACAGGCACTTTGAATGAACTTGTTATCAATATCTTCACTATTTCAGCTTTGCATTTATTGCCATAGCGGAGCAGGACAGCTGCCCGATCTCTGTAGCCACGAAACGGATCGTGCCCATCGCAACCGCCGATCTGCCTCACTTTTCGCACGATTTTCTTGGCCGACCCCATCAATATCGTCATTTTCATACGATGCGACAAAGCGCTCTCCGAAACACGCCGAGCGATGTCATTCTTCGTGAAGAGCAATAGCACAAATCACCAAATCGCGTTGATCAGGCAACGCGTTCTCTTCTCAAGCCAGGCTCGTCAAAAGGGGTGTGCTGGGACACGAAAATGTCGCGCTATGGTGGGGACCCTAGTTGAGCACGAGCCGGCTGTTCGCTTTTGGGCATACCAGTCAGTGCATTGTCTGGCCAACCGTTATTAACGTCGACATGACAAAGAGCACGCTCTTTTCAGAACTTGCAATCTTCGTCATGTTGTTGCTGTTCTCTTCTTTACAGGTGGAAATTGTCTTTGGCGCTGAAGGATAGAGTCAGGCGCGCGGCATACTGATGCGGCGATTTGTTCACTCTCTGAGTTCGGCACAAGGCTACTACTGTCTCTGCAGAAAGCTATACTACAGCCCTTCCAAGTGCGTTATGCATATAGTTGTTAACGTTGCCAAGGGCTTCTGGAGTGTACCGCACTTTCACCATCTCTCGAACTTGTACTTGGGGTGTTGTCGCCCTGACACATTGGATTCGGTGACGAATCCCGGCACATTGACGATATTGGTTTCCATTAACGGATATATTCTCCAACAGGCACACACCGGCAGTACTGCCAGAAAGACTGCTTCACCGACGATGCAATATGATAGCGTCTCCGAGCGGCAGTTTTTCCAGAATCGCATACTAAGCTCGATGCCAATCTTCGGCGACCGGACAAGACTCTCAAGCATATACAGACACTGCTTTTCACGCACATTGCATACACTGGTCATGTCGATCGCAACGAACTCGGGTAGGTCTCACAAGCTTCACGCCTTCATTCTCAGAAACACTGAACATACGCGGCACACCTTGTGTCGTGATTCGAAGGAGTGACTATCATCTCACTAATGGCGCTGGGGTCTTCTTGGCTGGTGGGACTCCTGCACGAAAGGCAAACAAATGTACATCATGCCCTCTATGATGACGTTAAATTGTCATAAGTCTATAGCTAAGCACATCCTTCATGTTTACCAGATGAGTTACTCATCTCGTCTTATATAGTCTTAGACTCCCGTGGACGTTAAATGAAAATACAAATCCAAGTCTAATCTGCGTCCTTCATGCCTTAAGGAAAGCAGGAAGAAGGCTTCATTTTCGCACTTTGGACTAAATCAAATCAGATCAAATCAACTTCGCTCATCACTGCACTGGAAAAAGTCAATCTATGGGGTGCCATCGGGGTACCAGAGCTGAGCATGCGTTTCATTATATAATATGTGCCAGAAATCTTCATCCGAGCGCAGTTGAACTTCTTAGCTGCTGGAATCAATATGACACCACATGGCGTTATTAGATGTTCCTTCGCACTTATTGCGGGATCACTCTTCTGTAGCAGGTACCTCGTATTATGCTGATGCCCAATGCTTTCTAATTCTGCGTGTAGATGACTGATACTACTAGCTGCTCTATCTCGGCACTACATCGGTCATCTACACCTCAAGACCTCTTCACATACCTACCCAATCCTGTTTGATGTAGAAGCAGAATACGAATCATCATTCTGAGCAATCATTGAGCTACGTTTCCTTTTCGAGCTTTGGCGCTAGTGCCTGAAGGCCTGCCAACATTATCCAAGTTTAGCTAAAAAAAAAACAATAGAGTAAATCATCGACAGAGCCTGCGACACGAAGTGGCACAGACCACGATGCCCTACAATGAACTCTTAAGACTATTATCGTTATCGTCTATATGTCGCTCAAACTCTGCTCCGTATGGCTGTGTGAATTCCGAAACATCAAAATGGTTGGGAGATTGAGACTAGTGGCTAAATCTCACTGATTTTGTTGAGAATATCCCGATCACATGTCATGAGGAAGTTAGGTAGTAACGTACTTGACAAGCGAATTAGTCAAGTGTGCCAAGACGCCCACCAGAACATTTCATCCACCTACCCCATCACCACCATGCCCGTCAATTCTAAAATACAGGACAAT
>JALRMI010000549.1:0-15470 GCA_026120165.1 Leptosphaerulina australis
CTGGAGTTCCTCGCGTTCCCTCACGATTTCTTTGGCCTCTAAAATTCTTTTGTCGGCCCGTATTCTTGCCGCCTCACTTCTTGTTGGCGGGCGTGGCCCGATATAGATACATACTATATCACCAAATCCAAGTCATCAGACAATGAAAATCCGAACCATAAGATGATGAAAATCCCCGCCATCAGACAGTGAGAATCCCCGCCATCAGACGATGAAAATCCCCGTCATTTGCGAGCTGCTTATGCAGCCCATTTCGGCAGCTATTTTCTCAGCCCACGGCGACTAGAATAGTACTCTGATAATATGGACAGCTTCCAAAAAAATCCTCGTCGCTCGGCAGCTAAAATCTACTCCAGCCAGTGACCGTAGGGGAGGCGTTGTGCAAGCACTTCAGCCGACCCCGCATCAACGCCGTGCAGCTGAGTGTTCTATTATCTTTTCCATCAACTTACTGCAAAAGGCAATTGCCAAATGTACCGGGACTGTCGGTATACCCGCCCGTGAAATGGGAAGGTATTTTGGACACTGTTAATCGGCTGCCCGTAGATGTCGCCGAGCGCTAGTCTACGGTTACGCAATGGCACAGAGTGAATGAAGATTGAAGGGTGTATTGGGTGAAGAGAGTGCATTGCATTGTACCACGAATCTCCTACGTAGCAAAGGCTAGCAGCGACGTCGAAGTCCTCTACTAGCTTGCCAATTGTAGGTTCAGATTCTCAGGTTCGTCCTCTCAATGTTGGCTGTGGCCGTATCTTTATGCGTTGAGGTGTTGGCGCTATTCGATCCACGCGATACCCAATCCGGCCAAAAAGTTACAGGTCTCATCGTACTGCTATCGCAGTGCAGTCTGCAATAATACCAAGAGGGACGTTAATACAATACTACTACTACTACTACTACTACTACTACTACTACTACTCCTCTTCTGTTGCGGATGATCCCAGATGCAAGTCGGTAATTGAGATACGAGGTTTTGCCAGCTGAGAAATTGCCTCTGGGTTCAGTGACATTTTTTCTCACCCCATTTTGGATTGACTTGCTCGGGTTGGTCGAATCTGCGGACAATCCAGCGTTCTTGGAGTTTGAGCCATCCATAGTGAACAAATGTTGACTATGACCACAGAGTGTCGCGTTGGTATTTCTGCGTATGGAGAATTGCAGGGTGTGTGCTGCTCTCCAAATTTGTTGCAGGGCCGGGTAGTCTGTGAAGTGGCGGGCAGTAAGAAGAGCTAAATATGTGATGGCGGGATGAAAATACCTAGCGTGTTGAGAATATTCCGCTCACCTGTCATGAGGACGTTAGGTCACATGACCTGCGCCGCTCTATGTTAGCCGAGCTGCGCATAGTTAGCAATCGATACACACCCTGGACAGTAGGCTGGAGTGGAAGCAGCACATAGAAGGGATCCGGCAGAAGGCTACTAAAACAGCTAATGCTTTTTTGTATCTTTACAGAGTCCCAGTTTCTTCTTGTAAGCTTGGTCCCAAAGCTAACGGCGAGAGGCCGCTTCTGCAATTGAGGATAGAAAGTATGATTCTAAGAGACGGAGTTGAATGGATCCCAAGCAGCAATTCGGTAGAGAATATCATGAATTCTGTCGTCAGGGTCAAGATAAACAGCAAGATCGGCCATCTGCAATTTATCAGGGAGACCAGCACTGTTTAGTGGCAGCAGCGAGCCCAGTTCGATTAGTGCTCCGGTACTAGAGTATTGATAAATGACCGTTGCCCCTTGTATTGCGTGAGAGCCTTATTAGTACAAAAAGCCTGATGTCTCAAGGAATCTCTCCTTATGAAGGGCAAGATCCATGATGTGCGTATATACCCTACCTTTCCAAGATGCTTCACTATGTTCGTTCGATTCACATTCCGTAGCCAGATTTACTGCTTTAGTGACTTCACCTGGGTGCGGACACGGTCCGAGAGATGCTCGACTTGCATCACAAGCGAATTCAAACTTGTAAGTAGCTGGTGAAACAACCTGTCCGAAGCCGTTGGCACTATTACACCCTGCAAGTGCCGGATCTTTCAGCATAGTGAGCATGACGGCGATAGGGAAACAGACCTTTGCTGACCGCGGTATAACCCCAAGACCCCGGTACAATCGCTCCAAGCGCAAGACAATAGCTTCCAGCTCGTTTGCAGGAACTGTAGTGGCGTCATCAATGGATATCATGATCTCTGGGTTTGGCAGCAAAGCGAGGTTGGCCGTCTGTCGAAACGGTCGCTTCTTCGAACTCACTGATTGAAGTGAAATAGAAAACTGGGTTGAATGGTTTCGGGTATAACTAGAGAACGATGGGGGTTCAATAGCGATGTTAATTCTATGGCGGGACGTGTTCATGTTGACTCCGTTTAGACAGAGAGAAGTCTCGGCTAGACATCTGGTATGATGTTTGCTTGAAGCATTTTCTGTTCGTTTCTTTGTTGGATTCTACCGACGATGGAGACGAAGGTGAGTGCGAATGCCACAAGGATATGGAATCGAAACGAGCGTCCTGTGGCGCTGGGATCGATTTAATTGTCTCTTCACGGAGCCACGCGACTACAGGCATGTTTGAGACAAGAGATGGACACACAAGAAGGGGGCGTTACTCGACGGTACTAGTGCTGTTGACATTCACAGAGTGACAGGGCTACTCAGGCGGTTGACGTTTGTGTGTGCGTGCATCAAGTTTCTGAGCCACACACAATAGATATTGTAATAAGAGGTTCTGTTTCATTGTTATATTAGTCTATGCAATTAGTTCTTATTATGTTTGGACTGACGATTTGGATTGTCCACGAGTATTGGGACAAAGATATCTAACGTACCTGGGGTTGATGCCCGAGGTCCCTTGGAAGTGCAATCTTCTGTACGGGGATGTATGAGGACACGCGTCGGGCAACGTGGCCTCTTACTCACCTTATAGGCGGAGTAAGAGGAAGAAATAGACATAGAATTGTGAGATTAAATGCTCAAATGCGAGAAGGTAAATAGTGGTGAGTGCGGTGATTATTGTCGTTTTTTTCCCTCCTCATAGTCCATAGAGCGATATATATATCCACGCCAAGCTCTCCGGTCACAGTGAACGTGAAATTACTTCAGCCATAACAATCACCTTCCCTGGGTCTGTTCGCGGTGATCTTCTTTCTGACAAGAATCGACCATCAATGAACAATCTTTAAAATGTGTTTCTCTTTACGAACTTTGGCACGAATGCTTGAAAACCTAGCAACGTGCCATTTGAATTTCTGCAGACGTTTACCAGGTGCGTCCATGTTACCGACGAGTCGTCAATATATAGAGACGACTGTGGGTAACCAATGCGTGAATCCAAATGCCAGAAGTTACAGGTCTTATCGAATATGTTGACGTCTTACGGGAGTAGTTCTAATGCAGTACCCCTGACCCGCACTGACGAGTGGCGAGATCTGTGTTCATATACCACCACATTCAATCCTCCGCTCGGGTGCACTTGTAAGTATCACTCAGCTTCTTTTCTCTTCTCTTGAAACCACCGAGTCACTAACCAACTGTTTCACCTAAATTTATTTCCCTCGAGAAATAACAACATCTGCTGTTGATCTTGAACATATCTCACTTTCTATCGGTATATCCTCTCGGCCCTACTTGGATAGGTCCGGGAGGTGATATGGCCTGCACTCTGATGGATACGTGTGTCACGGATTGAGGGAGGAGTTTAAAAAGGAAGGAATGGGCAGCGATCACGGTCACAATCGTATATCGACTTATCCAAGGATCACGATCACAATCGTGTGTCCGAAAAGAATAGATATATGTGATACTATCACGTGTTCCGTCACATGTGCGGTAGTCCCTTTGAACCTAACAGCACCTTGGCGGCAACACAGGATGGATGAGAGGCATGTGTACCATAGTCCCTCGATACAGCTGTCACCCGTACATGAACGTAGTCTTTCCAACATAACCAACAAAAAGTTGGGCTTAAATATGTTAGGTGGAAAGGTGTGAACGGAGTGTATTCTTCTGTTGTGTATGGACGGAGTCCATGGTATAATGTATATACAGAGGAAGCCCTTCGGTCCGATGTGGCAATAGTAATAGTAGTATTATTGAAAAGAGACCCCCTGCTGGAGTATGACTACCATGGGGAAATCTGTAAGCTGAGTGGCAGAGCAGGCTACCTTGAACAAAATAATGAATTTCGATAACCATTCTGCAACTAAGTTCTACATCTACTTATAATGAAGTTGTTTCTGTTGACGTTTGTGTGGTTGTGTGCCCTAGCAACCAACTTGTAAGTGGGCGCTTATGTAGGTTGTCACGAGCAACCATCCGATCCTTGGTTGTGTACCACACAAACGTTCCTTCAATCAATCTGTACTGAATACTCATTTTCTCAACAAGTATTGTATTTACGCCACCAGATATGGCAATAGCCCACGTCGGCTAACAAAATATTGGGTCTTGATCAGTAACTTGTTCAAACTTAGTAATTGCCTTTTTAGACTTAACGACTACCTTGCTGGTGGAGTGGGAGAGGATCAAGGTGCGACCTGCTTTGTTTGTTGACAAGTGTGCAGTCTGAGAATGTGGGGGAGTATCATCCCCGCGGAGACAGTCGTTTCCACTTGCCGTGTAAAAGCTCCGATTGCCGATCTCGGCGAAAGCAACTTCCCCAAAACTTTCAGAAGTGTCACAGCTCGCACATCAACACCACAGCTTCATAATGGCCGCCCGCACACTGAGAATTGGTATACACATGCCCATTGGCCTTTTTAGGCATCATGGAAGCTAATTGTTATCGCAGGCCTTATCCCTGGTGATGGCATTGGCCGCGAGGTCATCCCTGCCGGTCGCCGAATTCTTGAGGCGCTCCCCTCTTCGTTTGGCTTGAAGTTCAACTTCTCGCACCACGAGGCAGGCTGGGACACATTTCAGAAGCAGGGAGTTGCTCTTCCTGAAGATACTGTCGCAGCCCTCAAGTCTGACTGCGATGGTGCCCTCTTTGGCGCTGTTTCTTCGCCTACTGTAGCTACCAAGGGCTATTCCTCTCCAATTGTCGCCCTCCGCAAGCGCCTGCAACTGTATGCCAATGTACGTCCTGTCAAATCTATCGCGAGCGCCAAGTCTCCTGTCGACCTCGTTATCGTCCGTGAGAACACAGAAGATCTTTACGTCAAGGAGGAGAAGACGTATAATGCGCCTGATGGCAGCAAGATCGCCGAGGCTATCAAACGCATCTCTGAGACTGCGTCTTACAACATCTCCGCCATGGCAGGTGATATTGCGCTCCGTCGCCAGCGCGTCCGCGACGCAGGTGCTTCCTCTATTCACTCCCACCCATTGGTCACTATCACACACAAGTCCAATGTGTTATCCCAGACCGATGGTCTCTTCCGTGAGACCGCCCGCAAGGCGCTTGCCGAGGAAAAGTACAAGCTCGTCAACGTTGAGGAGCAGATTGTCGATTCCATGGTGTACAAGCTCTTCCGCCAGCCGAGCGACTACGATGTCATCGTCGCGCCCAATCTGTACGGAGACATTCTGTCCGATGGCGCTGCTGCCCTTGTTGGCTCCCTTGGACTCGTCCCCTCTGCCAATGTTGGAAAAGACTTCGTCATTGGCGAGCCGTGCCACGGCTCTGCACCAGACATCGAGGGCCAGGGCATTGCCAACCCCATTGCAACTATCCGATCCACCGCACTCATGCTTGAATTCCAGGGCGAGGAGGAGGCTGCAGCAGCCATTTATGCGGCTGTCGACGCATGTCTCGTGGAGGGCAAGCTGCTAAGCCCCGACCTTGGCGGTAAGGCTAAGACAAATGAAATTATTGAGGATATTTGCAAGCGTTTGTAGAAGACATATTGTTGAATAGAGACTTGGAGATCAACACTTGGATTGTATGTTGTAGATACCATGTAACACAATAGCCGGAATTCAGGATTTCTAGATATCTCCATGAATCTCTCGAACAATGTGATAGACACAGCCAATATCCCTCAAACCTCCACCCTTCTGTGAACATTTATTGTTCAATGTTTTTGCTGCTTTGACCTTTTTGAAAGGTCTGGCCCCAGGACCGGTCCGCCTTGCTTGTTCCCGAACAAGTCGTGACTTGGCGGTTCGGCTGTCGGCAGAATCAAAAGTAAGGGCCTGTTCGGTTGCTCCGTTTTAGAGCTCGTTTCCGCCCAATTAGGCTCCGTTTTAAATACGGAGCTGAAAACGGAGGCGTGTTCGGTAAAACGACGTTTTTGTCTGCGCGAATCGAGGCTCTGTTTTGTTAGCTCCATTACGTGATTTTCAATCCTTGCTAGCGCCTTCTTGGCGCCGATCATTGCTTTTTTGAGATAAACGTAGCTTCAGATTCAAGCTGTTACTTCGTACCTCGATATTTTTTCTGGCAACTCCGTTTTTACACGTGACTGTAATGGATCCGAAGCTCGAGAAATCAGCTGTACTGGCTGTAGCCAGTGCCGCATTGGGCCTTGCAAAAGCTACCTCTTCAATTTACTACCACCTTCGCCAACTGGTGTACGGGCTCAAGAATTTAAAACTGGGCAAAACGCTACCGAACACGACCATCGTTATTTATCTCAATCAGAACAAGTGAGTGGAGGCTACTAACTGAAACTCCTTGTAAATAACCTTACCAAATCCGTTGACAAAACGGAACTCGAAAACGGAGCAACCGAACAGGCCCTAAAAGTGATATCACCCATAACTAGCCCCACGAGGTTGTGCTTCCCATACTAAAGTAGTAACGTTGAATAGCCAATGAAAACCAGCGAAAGTTATGGCAACATCCTCAAAGCACAGTGTGGCGGTCACTTCTCAATATTAGTCTGTACTTATAACTGAGCGCGCAGGACTAAAGGAGATTACAATAGTGGTCTCGTGGGCACCTTGTGTGCTCAGCAATGTCTTCGGTTCGAGCCAAAATCATCACCCCATCTTATTTAAGCTGGAGATTCTTCTCATTGCACCAAAGTCACTATGATCAAATGGATAGATCCAACCGACAGCTGCACCGCCTTCGATATAATCTTTAACGCACCTCTGTCAATGCAGTCCCTCAAGCAACCTTTTATAGCTGCCGGTCCATTCTCTGACTTTATGTCCATCATGCAATCCTCTTATCGGGATCACGGCGAAGTGAAACATTATAATGGTAGCCCAAGCGCAAGCCCATGTTACTACTGCTGCTAGTTGGAGCACTGCAAGAGTTAAAGAAAGCAATAGACTGCGATGATGAGCCTGTGATGGAGCAGAGAGCAAGTAGAGAAAGCTGGAAACCTACGACAAAGTTCTTAAGCGTGGGGTGGCACCCGAATTTTGTAGGCTCGGTAGCAATGCCAGACGATGTTACGAAGGGTAGCATATGGAAGCGAGGTGTGTTAGGGCTGACTCCTTGGAGATTATGGCTGGAGTGATATAGGCTCTCAAATGTATAAGTTTCGCTGATAAGAGACAACAAGATGACGCTTTAAATTCCGAATCATTGATTACAAAACCTGAAACTTAGCAAAATACAGACAACGCAGGATGGATTGATTGTTTGGGTGGAAGCATTCATTCATCCATTCATTATTCCCTACTCGGTTTCAGCCGCGATTTATCCGCAGCTATGCCCGGTTGGCAAGCGTAGCTGACAGTCGACGCGACTTAGACGTTATGTTTCGTCGCCCCACTTCATCCTCATATACAAAACACAAGAACCATCTGTTCCTAGAGGCCTGCCGTTTTCCTCTGATCTCCATCTGCTTTTATGTGTGTCAGATAGTGATCTAGCTATGTGAATACTATGTTTCACGTCTCAGAGAGGCCTGTTGCCTCGTATTTTGCGCCTTTGATACCTTCAAACCCCCCCCCCCCCCCTCAGCACTCGGCTATCGTCTACGCGTCTCTGATCCCCATTTTGCCCAAGGATCTGTGTCTGTTCTATGTACTCGATGGCTTCGGTGGCTAACTGTGGCTTACTAAGGATTGCCCGGAGGTCGTCTCGTCCGGAGGGGTTGCCAAAGGTGCGGTTCCGGATGTCTTTGTAGATCGCACATCGAAGGAGTACGTGTGCAACCGTCTGTCGTCTCTCTCCACATGGGCAGCTTGGGCTGGTGATGTCCGGTACCTTTCGGGTAAAGAGGAAGCCATTCAGCCCGATTTTTCCTGTACGCAGCTGTACCAGCAACGAGCTCTCTCTTTTACTGAGGCCCTCGTGCAGTTGGAGCACCTTCTTGGAGGGTAGGGATGTGTGTCTGTAGGTTTCTCGGGCCCTCTTCTCCGCTTTCCAGCTGTCTGCCCAGTCAAACTTTGTTTGTATCTTGCACTGACTTCGAAGTGTGGACCTCACTGGGCTGGGGTGGAAGCATTGAAGACTTGGACATGTACTTGAACATCACATGACCGTTAGTCACATGATTTAACAGGAAACAAGATTACAAGTGCCTCCAGTGTGTTAGCGATTAACATTTTTTTTTGAAATAAGCTTTCAAGTTTGAATGTCTGCAGGCTATACGTTTGTAGCACATGCAGAGTCTGGCGAAGTAACAGATGCACTGCACCAACCTATGCTTTCGTGAATACACTACTAGAGTAAGACAAACATGAAGAAACGCCTAGCTGTCTTCTTCGAATCTGGAGGTTTGGAGTGTACTGAATATCTTGAACAATATGAACGTGGTATCAAAGACTCGAACAAGATTAGGCTATTATGAGAACGAGCTCTAGCATTTACAAAAACTCGCAGCTTCAATGTACCCACATAACAGCCGCTTGATTAATCCAAGACTTTTTAACTATCCTGGCAAGTGGAATGCTAAGGTGCTATCGCTCAGTACGAGATGATGTTGAAAGGAAGCAGGATAAGCTCATCAGACAGGTGTCGATCGTAGACTCCCCACTCTAGTGTCAAGACCCTGGTCAAAAATTGCGACGGACGTCATCCCTACGCCGACTAGTGCGCCTGCGAAAACATCCCGCATTTGCGCATTATCGTTGACAAACCCTTCCTATTCTACTTGCATGCCATTTACCTTGATATTCTAGAATTATAGATGACCATGGCCCCTCTACATGAACAGTATGAACTGCGAGTAACCGCAGGCTCAACCTATGACCGATCGAAGCATCAAAATGTGCTTGTCAATACCGAGAAACCCGTCCACATTTCTTCTGATCTGATCGATGCGCAAATCCATATGCGCATTAAGGACTACCGCGGTAGAACAAAGCAACGATTTTTGGTATCTGTTATGACTAACGCACCTCAGGCCTCCCAAAGGGCTCACCCTCGACCTCTCCATACTTCTCGACGCCTCAGCATCCCTATGACCGCTATTCGATATCCTTCTCTTTCGTTCCTAAACAGGATATTGCTGGTGACAAACTCGTTTTCGGAAACGATTTCGAGCACCCCATCCGTGACCGGCTGCCTCCTCTGTTCGACAAGGCGTTTGGTATTGTAAAATGGTGGATTGACCCCGGCCTTGAGGGGGACGTGTATGGAGACGAGCCTTACCTGTACGGCGCGCTGCTCAGCTCGATAAATGTGTTGCGCATTGGTGACAAGAAAGATGGCGCCGAAGCGGCAGAAGGCAAAGCTGACGCAGGGTACGAGAACGTTGAGGGCGGTGAAGAGGGCGAGGCAGTCGTATACACCGAAGGCGCCGACGGATCCGGGGAAGAAGTGCGAAGAGATCATAACATTCCTGCTGGCTCTTCACAGCGGCAGAAGTATTTCCTCACCGAAGCGAACCGGAAAAACTTTACCTTCGAGGCCGGGCGAGAGTACAAGTGTGATTTCTTCAATCCGTATCTCGACTTCAATGAGTTCGCACTGAAGATTGGATATGGTCTCCCTAACATCAGCATCATCGGGCACTGGGACGGGCAACCACTTAGGTGAGTCATTTCATCTTCTCTACCCGAGTACACACCGGGACAAAGAAGTAAATATTATCTTGGGTGGAGGCAGGCTGACCAGACGCGTTACTAACCAGACCGCACTCCCTCAGGTACACGCTCAAGAACAAGGAGACTAATACTGAGCTGTTTGTTGTTGTCATCCAGCTTGTGCCCACCGAGCAGGGAAAGGCTGAGGGAGCGCATAGCTCTGAAGAAGAGCTAGAGGTCGTGCATGGGAAGAAAGACGAGAAAAAGGAAGAGAACAACGATGATCTCGATTAGACGACCGAATGCACGAGTAGGGCTCGCTAACAATTCGGCCACACCCAAAAGCACAGTACAGAGAAGGCATCAGCATGGCGTTTGGGAACAAGAGGGATATACGGGTGGCGATGAACTTGCTAGAGTACAGAGAATATACACAGCAAAACACTACACTTTGTACGCTGTAGTGAACAACCTAACTTGATCGTACAGCACCTACGCAACTGTTCAAGCAAAAGCATAACTTGACGCCTCGTTACTTGAGAAGTTGCACCTTTCTGCACACTCCTTTTGTTACACTTTGACAAATTCATCAATGTTCACACGCTGGTAGAAGGACACGTGCCCAAACGTTTCCCAGTACTGCGCCAGCCGATCATGCGATATGAGTATGAGCTGGCTCGTCATATACGTATCTTCTCAAGTCAGCTTGTTGTTGCATCAATGGAATCGCGGCAACTACTTCTACTTACCCTCTCGAAATCCGCGGGCGGCGATATGCCCTACACTCTTAACGATTCTTGCGCCCTTGAACATGTCCTCGGTCGCAACGCGAATCAGTCCATTTGGACCAATGTCTGGAGCGATGAAAGTGTACTCTCCGCGCGGAATGTTTGGATCGCCAGTCAACTTGATGGCTTCAATCCTCCCGCTACATGCTGGTTCCTCCTCGTCTATTAGAACTTCGTCAGGCTTGAGCATGTCATGGTCATCTGATAGATCTGCACCTTGAAGCGTCGCGACACTGTCCTCGAGATCGTCCGCGGTTTCAAACACCTCTTCTCCTGATGAAGATGAAGACGGTGACATCACGGCATCCGTAGGCGCGGTACTCCAACTCCCAGCACTGCTCACGCTACCTTCTCTCTCCCTAGCCCGCGTCGCCCACTCTGCCCTCTCTGGAAGTGGTCTCGGATCGTCAGGTTGTGTGATGAGCAGAAATTCGCATCCATGGCCTGCATAATCCCCGCACCATATTCCCTGCCATGGCTTCCGTGGCGTGGGTGTGTAGCACTCTTCTGGCAGTGTGGCGAAGGTTACGATGTCCTCGCCGACACGCATACTCATTCCATTGGGACGAGAGGCGAATTCCATCCATTTGCGCAGTCTAAAGGTGGATGTTGAGAGTTCTTGGATACGCGCAGGTTTGTTTGCCGTGTGGCGGAAGCCGGAGGGTGAGGTATCGTTGCGCGTTCGTGCTGCGCTGGGAAGGATGAGGGGTGGCCAAACGGGCGTTGCTGCTGTTGTGATGTCTTTAGGCCAAGGACGCGTGAGCATGAGTCGGGAGAAGAGACCGGCTGATGCGAGGGGGGCTGACTGGTGGACATCCATGTGTATCTCGTGCTGCAACCGGTGGCCATAGACGCGCTCGTATGAGTCGCTGTTCAACCGGACGATTGGTGCTTCCATGTCGAGTTGTACTTTTGGATTGAATGTGTGAATGATGGCTTCTGGGTTCCATTCCCATGACTGCATGACTGGCTGTCTTCGTTCGGCCACCAGTGCATATGCTTCGATTGCATTGATTCTATGATCGTAGCGAGCGATGAGTAGCTTTCCAGTGTGTGCCGTGTCGGCAAACCAGATCTTGTTTTTGGCGAGGAACCAGTAAGGGTAGTGCTGCACGAAGAGCTTCTTCCATGTCATGTTCTTAGGCTTTGGTACACAGTGTCCTGGGACTTGTTCTTGCACAAATGGCTGCCATAGTGCATCTTGCTGTGAGTGCTCATTCAGTGCGTGGTTGACGAGACTGATTGTGAGGAGGTCTGAAAGCAAAAGAAAGCTGAGGATGTGTTGGATGATCTCGGCGGGTAAAGCCGAGAAATGCGCCGGTGCAGGTGCAGTCCCCATACCAGCTTCAGAGACATGTCTGCTGCTATGAGAGTTTTGCATATCCAGACTATCAAAAGGAGATTCTCTGATCGAAGCCTACTTCCGGTGGCAAGGTTGAGTAAATGGGAAGCGATTTTCCCGGATGAGCGTGCCTGAAATGTTCCGTGGAGTCGTCGTGTTCTTCAGTTTCATTCGCACAACCCCAAACACAACACCAGAACAAGTACCCTGCTACGTGGTACCGCGGGGTTTCGGCAAAACCGCGATTTGGCTTGGTCTTGTTCTCGGCAGCTATTCGCAGTGGCACCTTCCAACCTGCGCTTAGCGGCCAATGGATTGGAATCGAAAAGTTATTGATAGGCCTTTATGCACGATCGAATCGTATTCGACAATCTCACTAGTATCTGATACCTTCTCTTTTGAGCTGCGTGAAGTAGAGAGCTGGTTGTGATCCTGCGATATCGGGGTGATGCGATACTGGGGTGGACCTACGGATTGGGAACGTGAGTTCGTGTGGGGCGGGTGAAGGTGTGCGCAATAGATAGAGGGATGGTGTAATAAGCTACCAACTATCTATCGAAAGTTGGTGCAGCATCTGTCAAAAGAGGAGAGATAGTACGCAGGTGAGGATATAAAAGTGTGATGCAGGATGACGGATGGAGCATTGCAAGGCATGCGCGCAATGACCATGCACTAGGGAGCGCCATGTGGGGAGCGTCCGGACTTTCTATCAACGACAAACCTCACCTTGCTTTCGTCACATTCTTGCGAATTATTATTTTCGAAATCTACCATCGAACGTTCTATCTCTGCCTGACTGCTGAGCTTGATCTTGCGAAAACTTCGGGCCAACGTCACAGTACAGGTTCCGGTATCGGCAGCCACGCTGGGTGTATGACGGCAGATAACGACGCGGCAAGGTCTTGGAAGAATTGCTAATCCATTAACCCGTGGTGTCGTCCGATATTAATCATTCGCAGCAAGATTTCAGCAGTAATGCCCCCCACAGTGCCGTAGCAGCAGGCCTTGGAACTTTGCTGACAGCGTCTTTCAGATTGCGTCACGCCAGTTTCCACGAGCCATCGTTTACTAGTGCTCACGTGTCCAGCGCCTCATACACAAGCCAAATTGCGGTTCTTACGGAACATGTTCATTGTATCTGTAGCCATTTAATTCTATATTCTATTCGCAGCCAGCGTTGTTCTGCGTGCTTTGCTTTGATTGGTAACAGACATTTCCTCTGAATGCTCGGTGGGAATCCTCTTTATCTGCCCAGCACGAACTTACTGTTTCCACATATACTCTATAGGTCTCTTTGTTCGAGCACAAGGTCTCCCCAGTCTACGCAATTACGTTGTTCATCGAAATCAAGTAGCACCTGTATCATGTGCAGTATCTGTTTCTGCATCATTGTTGTTTTTAGGTAGCCGATGTCTAAGCATCAAGACGGGGCTATTCGGTCTGTGTACTCCACACCATCATCTGCGTACGAGTTAAAGTATCGCTGCCAATGCGCCCGCGAATCACTAATGACCTGACACGGCAAGTCTTTGTCTTCCGAAATTTGGAGCATCGGATTCAACGAAGTGAGCTCTACCTGGTAGGCATACTCCAGCAACTTCTTCATCTCATCATCCACGGCCTTGTTGCCTGTAGCGCAGGACTGCGGTAGTGCGCTTGGGTAGAATACTCCAGATCTGGTTGACATTGTCTCCTGTCGTGCAGGCCCAGCTTTCAGGACTGCAGGCAAGGGGAAAGATGGGGATGCTTTTACCAGGATTCGTTCAAGTTCGCTATCGATCGTCTCATGATCCCAAATCTCATAGGATTGGTACTGCTCAGACGGCGTTGGCTGTGCAGCGTAAAACATACTGTACGTAGGTGGATAACGTCTAGCGTGGGCAGCCGCACCAGCAGAGTTGATGTGTCGACCACATGGCTCAACGTCCGTAGTGAAGCACGTGCGGTTCGAATGTCTCCGCATTGAACCGAAAGTGGCTGTTGTGCTGCTTCCTGTGAGGGCAAAATTAGACTTTATTCAATCTTAGCAGCTTTGGTGTACTCGCCAAATGAAGAGTCTAGAGTCGTCAGAGCGGGGCTATCACCACCACGTCTCCTTCCCACATGGCTCGGATCGCCCTCCTCTGTTACATTCCTTCGCCTAGCCTGCAGAGGCTGTCTTGTTTCTTTCAGAAAATAATCCAGATGCCATCTTTCGAGGCGATTGACATTTGCCGTCTCCTTCTTGTTCTCGAGGTACTGCGCGTCCTGATATAAATAGTCATGTTGTGGGAGTTGGCTGGAACTTGCGCGTGCTGGATTGTCGAGGAAAGATGCTCGTGCCGCTGAGGCTTCGCTCAAAATATTCTGCCGTTGAAGAGCTGGGCTCTGAGGAAAAGTGTGGTTGTTGATGGATGTTGGGGGAATATAACTCGGTGCTGATTGAACAGAAGGCTGGTGCTGAGGAAGCATTGCTGCTTATTGCAGTGTGGGTTGCTATTGTGAAGGTAGCAGCTACGGTCCGCACTGAGGAGTAATTGTCATTTGTTTTCGTTTCCTACTGTTTTCGTTCCTGCTCTCGCATTGACCGCACTTTCCTTTTTTTTCACATGTTACTCTTTGTACAGGTTGAATTCGTCTTCCTCCACTAGTTCCAGCGTGATCGCAATTTCACATGTTCATGTCGCAGAGCAGGCTCAACCTCATCAAAAGGCCACTTTGACGGATTTTTCACGGTTCCCTGCTGTTCTTGATGAATTTGACCTCAGCTACCTATTCTAGGTTAATTATATGAAGGTAGTTGAATAGGCCTCTTCTCACATTATTGCTACCACAAGAATCTGGATGAGCCAGAGGATGAGGTTGGCAACTGCAAGATATTGTACTTGTCCATTACGTTGCGTTATATCGGAGCAACGAGATGAGAGACTTTGTATGCACCAGGTAGCTCATCGTACTTACCATACAATTGTTCTTTCCACTAACCTCAACTGGAACCACAGATCCCCTATCCAAGGCCGTTCTCTGAACTCCATGGGTGTATCATCAAACAGAATTTCCACCAAAGCATTCGCGCATTCATCTTCATGGATCTTCTGTGATGAAATGTCGGATAAGTTCATACATGATTTCGTTAAGGCTCCCGTTCTCTCATTGTGCTGCTGATAACGTTCGGTGTGTGCATATAGGCGCAGGGGAGGTGATGGTGGCTCGTTGCTACGCTGTTTGTAGAGTTGTCACAGGGCTGACAAGGAGATAAAATAACTGGACGTAGCCATACACGATGGCGATTTTTTGATGTGAGTGGAAGTGCAGTGTCTGTATGAAATGAGAGGTGGCGTTTTGAGGCTGAGCTTTGGAAGGCACGTTGAGGGAGTAACAACAGAAGGCTAATAAGAAAAAGTACTATGGGTTGTTTTCGAAATGACGACTACACCCCGTGACTTAGTGCGGATGAGGGGTAATATACAACTAGATATGATTGGCTGGCGTTCCTAGGCAAAAC